>JANHGL010018442.1:0-23719 GCA_024611195.1 Ceyx melanurus
TGCCTCTTGTCCTGTCACTGGATGGCACTGAGCAGAGTCTGGCTCCATCCTCCCCACACTCACCCTTAACATATTGATAAACATTGACTTGCCCAACTCTCTGAAGTCATTCCTCACAGAAAAGCCTGAAAAGCTGCTCTGTGCCCTGGATCAGCCCTGCCTTGGCTTGGAAGCCAAGCCCAAACCAGCTCTCCTCATCTTTCACTTGGGACCTGGTGCTTTCCCAGATCCAGGCTTTGCACCCATGTAGTTTCTGCTGCACCAAACAACAGAACCGAAACAAGTAAGTTTCACTGAAGTTCTAAACGAGTTTTAGCATGCTCACAGAATAATTATGGTTGGAAAGGACCTCCTAGATCACTGAGTGCAACCATACAAAAAAAACAAAACAAAAAAAACCCCACAACAAAACACAAAACCTACAAAAAACAAACCCCCCAAAAATACTTAATATTAGTGTTAATTTTCAAGGTTATTCAAATTTGAGTTAATAAATGGAATCATAACAGGTGATATTTTTTTAGACTTTTATAGTACCTTTCACTTAGCATCACAGAACATTCTAACATACCAGAGAAGCACACTTTAAATGACTAAGGGCTGATTAACTGTCAGCTTCCCAAAAGTACTTACGAAATACTTAAAAAGAGATATTGAAAAATCAAGGGAAAAAACCTACAAACAGTAGCTGTAAATTGATTTAAGATTGAGGTCTACAATGTGCCTGGGATCCTGGGAATCAGGTTTGAGTAAAGAGTTTTTATGTACAGCCTGCTGGTCTTATTTAATATAGAAATTAACAGCTGTTTGGTGCTTGGCAGCAGAGTGTAAAAATGAAGAATGGTTAAAGAAGCTGAATAAATTTTGAAAACCAGGTTTTATTCCTTGCCACTGTCAAAAATAATGTATACTAAAATATCTGGTGTTCCTCATCTGAAAAATTAGCAAAATTCTATGTACTTCTAGCTAAAATATGATTTTTTGCTCCTCTGCTTCTAATATACCATTTGCTTAAATAAATGAAACAGCCTAAAATATTAGAAACTATGGCTATTAATTTAATATGTAAGATTTATATATCATGCTTAATCTATTTGTGCTTTAGCTCCTGTCTTTAAAATAGCTTAAGTCATCGTTGTCAAAATAATGTCACTAATACTCAAATCATTCACATTTTCTGATAAAAGTAACAATACTGTAGAAGGAAATTAGTAATTTTATGCTCTATTGAGGGATTATGGCACAAAATTCTATAGTAAAAAAGTTTTAGGACACCATTTTGAATAAAAAATATTTTTCTAAACAACCAATAAGCATTGAGGCAAGACCCTTGCAGAAGAAATAGTATCATATAACTAGAGACAGCATCAGAATATTTCTATAGAAGAAGAGAGGGAAGTGAATGAAAATTATATCACAGAGCTGATGCTGTTATTTCTCAGTGTCTGAGTGTCTGATTGTGTTCTTTTAATGTAGCTTGGGGGAGGAGTAATTGTAATTGCAGTTTTATTGTTTGCCACAGTATTACTATCTAAAATAGAATCTTTTTGTGCTACACATTGCTCAAGCATGCACCAGCCTGTGCTCCAAACTATTTGTAGTCTAAACAGACAAAACAGAGACAGATCAAAAAGTGTGACACACGATGAGAAATAAATTTGCAGCAATTACTGCAAAAATATTGTGATCCCTGTTGGTTTTTTTCAGTGAAGGGTGGCATTAAGAGGATGCTCTCTGAATGAAAGTGCAAGGAAATGGGATTTAGGCAAACTAGAGGAGACAGAGACCAGGTAGGGTGTGGAAGTGGGAAGAAGAAGTGGGAGCATGCAACCAGAAAGCACATTACAGGGTCCAGCCAAACCCTTCAGGTTGTTGTACACAAAGACCATTGCTGGAGATGGTTGGTGTAGTTTGAAGCACACCTTTGACATTCTTCAGATCCTCTTGCTTAGCTGCAGGACTGGCTTAAGAAGGTGGATCAATTACTCTTCCCTATTTCATTTTCCACATGCTGTGGAAGAATCTTTGACTGTTTTTTCTACATCTGTCTTCTACCTATCTTCAGTAGACTGCAACTGCTGATGGTATCCTGGGAACTTCATGGAAAAACACAGTGCTGAGAAATAAAACCACCTAGAATCTTCTGAAAGCTGCAAACTTTTTCTCCCTGTAAAGTGTTGGGAAAAAGAAATCTTTCCTACATGTTCTTTTGTATTATCATCAGTTATGGTGACTGTGTTCTTTACATTCATTTTGAATCTGTGTTTCCTGTCACGAGTAGATTAAAAACAGAAGAGAGCAGAGTGAAAGTTTTCTATTGTAAACATCTGTGTCTGAAAAAGGATTGTATTTCCATGTCCTGGAACATCAAGGGGAAAAGCTTGCCCTCCCCAGACACACACCTTTGGTTTGCAGCAATAAGGAGTTTATAGACAAGGTTGCTTTACTCCAGTAAATAGAAAACCCAATTTTGCTATTATTTCTGGTGGTTAATCCAGCCTGGGTGTCTGAGGAGACCTTCAACCACTGCTCCCAGTAGAGAACTTATCTATCTCATATTCCATACTTATATCTTACTCTGTATCTCTGACATACTTCACATAGTTTTGTGTGTCACATAAGCAATGATTTTTAATAACTCCTGTCTTTTGTAGCTGAAATTTGGTTTTATATGCATATGCTGCTGTCCAGGTTCTTAGAGGCCATCAGTAGAAATGGAGAATGGACATATTTACCCTCCATAAATTAAGTGAAACCCACAGACAGAAAAAACAAATGCTGTGTCAACAGACTTCACAGAGGAAAAAACATGAGTGCTGATGTGTCATCCATATCTGTCTACTTTTAAAGAACACAAGAGTGGAAAAGGGGAGGCAAGATGTAAGAAGCACGGGGTGCCAGATACACAAAACTTTCTCATACTTAGCCTTACAAGAATTTAGCCCTGGAAAGAAAGAAATATATTGGTTTAAATGCTGCCCTGAGACCTTCCTATATCCTACATAAATGCCCTCCTTTTAAAACTTTGATATACTGATATGATAGAATTCTTTTTTCTGATATAACCAGAAAAAAAAAAAAATCTGTAAAAGAGTTTTATAAAATAATCATCTGGGCTGTTTCTTTAGTCATAGTCAATCAGCTCGAGACTGCAAATATTATTACTAGAATCAATAGAAAAATGGAAAAAAAAAAAGTTTTGAACAAACTTGGCAAATGTGGAAAATTTAGGAATAGGTAGGAATTCACAGTCTGAATGTCTTGTAAGGTTTAGCAAGAGAACCTCACAGCTGCAAAGAATAATGCAGTGAATCCCTCCACCTGCTTATTGGAATCAGGATTTGAAAGTTATGAGAGTAGGGTACAGAGGTTTGCTTGCCTAATTCACATTTAGATCAAGGGTCATTAGGCACCTGACACTTTAGAAAAGTCATTGATATAAAACCTGTGTTTTCCTTTAAAAATGTTTGTACTTCATAAAAAAGAGCACTTCTTTCCAATCTAAATTATTCTAATTTCTCTTTCCAATTTTAGATTGTATAACTGTGCTGCTTTCTAAGCTAAAACACATTTTACTTTTAGAAACCTCCCCTTATTATCAGAGACTGTTGTGGTTTTATTTTTTTTTTTTCTTAAATAAATGTAATAGACTGATTTTTTTTTTTCTTTTTCAAAACTATCATAAAACAGGCTTTGAACATTTTAATTTACAATTGTGGCTCCTGAATCTTTTCAGTTTTTCAAGCTCTTCTATCCAGGATAAGCACCAAAATGTGCCACAATACCATTGCTATTCTATATATTCTATACATTGTATATATTCTATGCCACAATATTACTGCTGTATATATATAATTCTGCTTCTACTCAAACATCTGCTCAAAAAAAAAAAAGTGTTGCTAAGAAAGTTTGCAGCTGATGCACAGATTGCTAGAACAATAAAAAGTATTTATATATCTGAGAGCTCACATTCTTTCTATCCATCTCTGGCTACCAATTTCAGTGTCAGTGTCACCAGTCCCTCAACTTGTAAGAATGACTGGATCTTTGACACCCTCAACTAGCCCAGGCTGCTCAGAGTCTTGGCCAACCTCCCCTGCAATAGCTCCAGGGATGGGGCCTCAACCACCTCCCTGGGGAGCCTGTGCCACTGAGCCACCACCCTCAAGGGAAAGAACTTCTTCCTGAGATCCAGTCTCAATCTCCTCTGCTCTCATTTAAACCCATTACCCCTCCTCCTTTCACTGCAGGCCTTGGAAACAGCCCCTCTCCAGCCTTTCTGCAGCCCCTTCAGGCAGAAGGGGAAGGCAGAACACCTATGGTTTATGGGATACTTATGGGATATGGGGTTTACAGCTGCTTTGTTCCACCAGAGCAAGGAAGAGCTGCTGAAATAGACTCCATCACCCCTTGCTTTTTGCACTCCAAAATCCTGCTCATTTGTCATCTCCCACCACTAAACATTCTTCATTCACAGCCCTGTTTGCATTACCTTATCCTGGCTTTATTCTGTGAAAGTAGGAATTTCCCCAGGCTCATACAATCCCAGTCCTTTTGTATGCTAAACTGGCACTTAATTGAGGCAGAGTGACCATCTATCTAGAGCATCAGGCTAGCTGAGTGTGCCAGCAAAATTCCTCTGCCCTGCCACTTGCATTTCTTGTGCTGCAGACTCAAAGAACCAGACCAGCTGCTGCTGCTGAGTGAGAAGTCTGTATGGGGACCATCTCTGGTTGGACAGGAGGGCAGCATTGCCAAGCAGCCTCAGTCTGTGTCTCCATCTCTTCAGGCCTCTTGATGATGGTGGCAGTGACTGATCATCTCTGCACAGCTTTTCCCTGGGCCCTCTGCCTCAGCTCCTCACCTTTCCTCCGTCTCATGGCAGAAGTGACCCTATTCCCTCTCCTTTGGGCAGCAAAATCTGATTTTGCCTTTGCTGCTTACAAGCCTGGAGCCAGACATCTACACGTATCTGCTTTCCTCTCCAAGGAGGGTCCTTCTGGCTTCCCCTTAGTGCAGAAAATAATCCTGCTGTGTTCTATCTCCCTTGTAGCTTGTCTGTAAGGAGGATCTGGCACAATAGGTGCTTTCCTCCCACATTCTTTACATGAATGGCCATACTTGCTGTTATTTTTTTAACTAAAAGATGTTGTTGTTGTTGTTTTAAATGCAGAATTGTTCCCTGTTGGACTGGCCACCATCATCCATTGTTCTCCATGAAGCAGAAACTGCCGTTGCCCTCGGGGGAGATGGTGGCTGCCTATACTGTGAGGCAGCATCAAACACAGACCCCATTGGGAACAATGGGGAAAAACCTCCTCAACATGGTGACCAGCTGAGGCCTGCCACTGCTCTCAGCAGTTCAGAGCACTGGGGAAGCAATGGTCCACCAAGCAACCTTTGGGCCCTGCCTGAGGGGAAAACGAGATTACACACAACAGGAAAAACACCCAAACAAACCCAATTTAACTGCAAAGCAGGTGAAATAAAGGCTTGATGCAAGGGTAGGATGAGTTCCATTTATGCAAAGTTAGCAGAGCTGTTATCCAGTTTTGCTTGGGGGTTTGAAGACCTTTATGCTGGTCTCTCACATTGGTGCTTTGACTCCCCCTTAAATATTAAGAGAACAAAATTCTTGACAGTTTTAATAGGAAGCAATTTTTGTCACAGAATAATAAGCATTTCATCTCTGAAGATGTGATACTTTCCACCCTTCATTTTCACTGGGCAGCCTCCTTCCTCATATAGTCTTGGGTCTCCAGAGACTGTATTCTTTTTACTAAGACAGGAGACAGAATGATCTAGTGGTGGGTGGTCCATTTTAAAAAATGCTTGATTTTTAATCTCTAAGCAAATTAATATATCCAAGTACATCTTTGAAATTACCATAAAATTTGTTTTGTAATCAAACCATACACATTGCACTGTTAAAGAGACTACACTGTTTTTCATAAAGAATAATCACTAAAGCATGCCTGAATTTGAAAGTTCTGCCCCAGCTGTAGAGTCCTTGCCTCTAAAACATGCACTCAGTTATAGAAACAATTTAAAAGATGATGGAATTTGAGGGCATACATCATCAATAATTTCAGACAAGCTGTACTGCAGGAAAGTTGTGATTTATTTCAAAAACAAGCACTGTGATTCAAGGACATAAATGGGCAAGATATAACTTAATAGGAGTTCAAACCATTCATGTAATTAAAATTACAATTAGCATGCTCACCCAAGTCAACCTGTAACTGGTTAAAATCCCCCTCCAGATCTCCATACTACTGCATTTACAATTTAATAACAGTCATTTGCTGCCATTATTCTTCATAGAAGAAAATTTCCTCCTGAGCAGGCTTCTTAACCCTGCCACAGAACAACACTAAGAGCCTTTATAATTATGCTACAGCCATTTCAGTGACTTTATTGTTTAAAGTTGATCTTTAATGATGCAGTTTATGCTCTCTCCTTTTCAAAGACAGTAATTACTTAGGAAGTAGCAGTTCATCTAGAATGGTGAAGCTGCTTTCTCAGCTAAGACACTGAGTTACTGGCATTTTGCACTAAATAATGTGAATCTGGGAGCTGAGAGTCAACTTTTTGTCTTCAAATCATGCGTACATCCCACTCTGGGTTCTAGGTGTGTGCACTGCCTTCTACACTGGGTAAAAGAGGGGACACCCTGTGTTCAGCAAGAACTTCAATAACGGAGGCTCCTGCCCAAAATAAACATCAAATACAGGGTTAGAGGATCGATCAGAGCAAACAAAACAGTGGAAAGTGGGAGGAAAGAGGCAGGCAACAAACCCAAAAATCATGGTACAAGAAATAAAGTGAATGCACAATGGCCTTGAAAGAAAGCCAAGGGAAGGAGTTTTTTGAGCAGAACCCTGACTGCAAGCAGATCTGGGATCATGAGCAAAGCAACAAATTCTTGTTCAATCTTCCTGTATTTCAAGAAGCTGGACTTTGTTTGTAGTAAAACAGGATTACTTCAAAGAAATACCTGGCTCTTGTAATCAATTTCTCATCCTAATGGAAACAGCCTGCAGTGCCACACGTATGAGCTAACTGCTCAGGCTGTGATTTAGTTAGACAATGCAACTGGATAGAGTGAGCAGTAAGTAAAAAAAAAAAAAGGAAGGAGGACAGAGGGGGACTTTAGAAAAAGACATGGCAAAATGGAAGAAAAATGAAGGGCTTGTAGGAAATTAATCTAAGGCCCAGAGAGAGAAAAGAATGCTGTCAGGACATACTCTTCAGTGTGATAGCCAGCCAGCTGGGAGATGCTAGTAGCTCTGGGGAAGAATAATCTCTAAAGTGTCCTCATGTCTGAATTTCTGATAAAAAAAGAAGACCTTGTCCCTCTTGTCCCACTGCCACCAAAGCAAAGCAGCCCTCTGAGGCAGACAACCAGGCCCCACGATGGAGGGTTAAACCACATGAAGCTGCTGCCCATTTGGAACACACTCCGTCTCCCTGCACATCTGCAGAGCATTTAGCAGCTTGCATCTGGTTGTGTTTGCGCAAATATAATTCCATATTCACTAATAATTCCCGAGGCTAAAGGCCCCTCTCCTGTAACCTTGTTAATATTCTCACAAGGCCTGGTGTGAACGCCTCACAGCATTTGGATTAGAATTCAGGCTGGTGGGGTTTTTGTTCCCCCCTGTCTCTTAGTCTTTTTCTCTCTCGTACTTTTCTGGCCTCCAGTTTCCTGGCCACCCACATGACGAGACACTCTCCCTCCCACTCTCTCCCCATTCTCAGTTTCAAGGAATTTCCTTTTGTCAAAGGCAAAATGTGATTGACATATTTTCCCTCTCTCAAGTGCAGTCTTCTTAATACTTGATTTAACTATGTCCTTATGGGGCTTGTATAATCATTAGCTAGGTGAGAAAGAGACCTCCTGCTCCCTCTCTACCATCCGATCTTGGGCTTCAGGCACCAGACTGCTGGCTACTTAGTACTTTTTACATGTTTTTTTTTATTCACTGTTTAAAGGTGTTTTTATTAATTTGGTGGTGATGAGGGGTTCCAGATTGACAGCACTGGAAATTGAAGTCATTTGTCCACTAAACATGTACCACTGAAGCAGCAGAACTGCTGGCTCCACTATCAATATACCTCAGGATCCCATTTAAAATCACCTCACCCAGGCCAGAAATATCACCTTCTCCTCCAGACTTTCTGGGGAGAAGGCAATTCAATTTTCTAATCTAACCCTGATAAAAAACTGAGCTGGAGCTTACCCTGACCATAGTGCCACAGGAGTGAGGAACAAAGACATTTTGCTTGTTCACATTTGCTCTCTCCTTTCTTTAGCATGAGAAATTATGTTTTCCTGTAGTTCTCCAGACTGTTTTCCATGTGACCTGCATAGCATGTACCCTGGCTAACTGCCCACCACAGGTAGAGACCAAGGTGTGCACAGTGGTGGGGGCAAGGGGTTAAAGGAGAGCAGATATGGGCCTGGGAAAGCCAATGGCAGAAGACATCATGTCTTTTAACCAGTATGAGAGCAATCCAACAGTTGTATTTTACATTTAAAGAAATAGTCCTGGAAACTTTGTTATAGCCAGCATATAAGGAAATGTTTATGGTTAAGTTTGTTGGAAATGTATGCCACATCATTTAAATGCCTTATTTTCAGTTGTGTGTTTGGTTTGCTATGTTTGCAATAATATTGGTGAAATTTCCCATGCCAGGGATAATTTCTGTACCTTGCATCCTGCTTTATCCCTTTCTTTGAAAAAAAAGAAGGAAAGATAATTAATTGAGTTCTCAGTAAAAAGTTAGGCTTTATTCTTACATATATGCTAAAGAAACCTGGAAGGGATACCAGTAAGAATTAATAATCCCTGACTAATTTGGATAAAAGGTTTGTCTTTTGATCATCAATGGGGGAGGATCCCTCTGATGCCAGAAACTTGCCTATTTCCATGAACATTTTCCCACATTTACTCAAGTTATGAGCCTCAGAAAGTTCTGTTTTGCACAAAGCCATTAGAAATGCATGTTCTCTGCAGGATTTCTGCCTGTTTGCAAACTAAGAGGTGGATGTCAACCTTCTCTCCCACCAGAGCACTGGAGTACTTGGTGTGGCCACGTCTCAGGGCAGAGGAGATGAACAGTGTTGCTGTCTCCATTGTAGTTTCAGTGCTCGTCTGGAAGAGCATGGGAAAGGAGAAGGAACCTTTCTAACAAGACTGCAGAAAGTAGGAAGCTGGGACTGAAGTACTGGGAGTGAAGACATTGGGGCAAAGAGCTGCTGGGCTCAATATCCTGGTGCTCTAAGAATGGGTGGAGGGCTTAGAGATAGGACTAGAAACATGATGTGGACAGGCATGGACATCAAATGCTTGTCTCTGGAAAAAGAACAGGATTTTCCACACACTGGAAATGAAAAAATTCAATATAACAGTAAAAAAAAAGGCAGCTAGAAAATTAATTATTCAGGTTTGTGGTAAATAAGACAGGAACCACCTACTGAACAATATACAGGCTCCAAATATACAGGCTCCTCAACAGAGATCCAGTGGATAATTGGTATGTGGTTATCTAATTAAAGTCAATCAGGTAGCTCATAAATAGGGCTGAAATAAGGTCAGGCTTGTTGCTGATGATCCTTAACATCTGAATGTTTGACTTTGCAACATTAATAGTTTCTTAACAGTATTATTTATATAGTCTGTAAACCTGGTATAGCACAAAGGCCAGGACTTAACACTGCTATAAAGTGAGTTGGATTCTTTATCACATTAATGATTAAATGTAATTAATTAACCTTCTAAATAGCCATACCTCTTTACCTTAGGCATGGCTCAAAGCCATGAGGATTCAGAAAAATGCGTATTTTGCAAAGCTGGCTCCTGAGTGTTCTGTAGTGAGATGGGACCAAATGTTAATGATAAAAAAAACCCCAACCCTTTCATTCTTGTCTTCCTTTCTTCACACAAACATATGCAGCTGTGGCCCATATCTGCTGAAAAGAGTCATCACCACAATATGGCAATGAATATTTTCCACCCTTCTTTTAAGAAAGCTTTTATCTTTTCCTGGCCTCTTCGTCTCCAGTCAATCTATCTCCATTATCAGGGCCTTCTTCAGTGAAGTATTGTTTCAAGAAACAGTCCAGCACTCTTTTGTTCTGGTATGTGCCTGGGAAGGAGTTAACTTATAGATGCCTTCAACATCTTATCAGATCATGGGTTTGCTGCTGCCATGTGCTAGGACTGTCTCCCTTGCCCATTCCTCATCTTTTCATGCATTTGGCTTGCAAGCTGGCCAGAAACTGGTGTGGGGTTTACAGGTATTGGTAGAATACTGTATTTATGCAATACAGGGAAGTGACAAATTCCATTGCTGTATAATAAATTAGTTACTGAGGATGTGACTGAAATGCTTTGAGAAGGTGGAGACAGAACTGTTGTTTCTAGCTCAGAGGCTAGTGATGCTATTATATATATTGATATATATATAGTGATTGCTGGGATGGTATTACCCCTGTTTCAGTTTTTCACATTTATTTCCATAGCTACAATTGTTAGAAGCTTTTTAAATGATACCATTTCTAAAGTGTGATTTGCATGTGCTGCAGAGCTGTGGGAAGCAGGAGCTCTGACCAGCTTACACCACTCATGATTGCCCTGAGAAGCTTCTGTTGGTCACCTTATGCCACACACTCTTGTGCACATCATCTGTGAGGTCAGTTCTCCACCCCTTTGTCCTGTTGGGCCACTCTTCTGCCTGGCATTTGGTGAAATCTGTTTCACCTTCACACCAGCTCAGGCTCAGGACTGTGGTGCAGTGTTCAGATGGTTTCTCAGGCTTGCAGGACTGCCTTGTAAACAACAGTGCTATGGAAAACACAGAAAGCAAAAGCTGAATTCTGAAGCAACTGGGCTTTCAGAATGACCCCAAATAGCTCAGGAGACAAGTGACCTGAAACCTGCTAGACTATTTGTATAATGTGTTATTGTCTGGAGAAAATCTCCTCTGTTGTCAAAAATTGGCAATAATAACAAGGTTGTTCTTTTAACTCAAAGAAGCAAACAAATAGTCCTGCATCTTCTCTGACAGACTGAAATATTTTTAAATCTTTTTCTCTTTTAACCATGTATTTGGAGGGGATGGGTGGAAGAAGGAGAAAAAGTGACTTGAATACAAGTTGCTGATGGAGTACCTCAATGTATTAGGTGTTTTCCAGGCATTGTATAAACCAGTCCCTGCCTTAGTGTGCTTACAGTTTCAAAGCCCAGGGTACAGAAAATCTGCAACAAGAAAGTGAGAATGGGCTGATGCTAGTGCAAAGCAGCATCATGGCCCTGGAGAATAGGGCTGGAGGGATTTATCACTGCTAAAGTATGTGGAGAAAGTGGAACACAATCCAGAAAGCATTTGAACCAATCCATTGTCACCAGCGTGTGAAGCCCATGGGTGAAAAATGCCTCACCCCCTTGAATGGCCAGGTCAACATGAAATGAGACAGAGAGCCTCCTTTAGGCTTTGCAGGGGCAGCTCCTGTTCCCCTGGATGCTTTGGACAGTGAGTGGCATTGTTCTGGAGGCTGCAGCTTGCACCGAGAGGGTTTATATGCAATGTCAAATCCCTCCTGTCCTAACCCTTCCTGACTCTGGACATCTGTGAGGGAACAGCCCTGAGAGGGGTATGTAAAGAACCATTTATTTTGCAGTGAAGGGGTAATCTCAGCATAGCCAGGGAGCTCCTCCAGGTTCCTGGGAGTACTGAGTGAACGTTCCCCAGCGTTGCCGGCTGCAACGCCCCAAACACAA
This sequence comes from Ceyx melanurus, assembly GCA_024611195.1. NCBI lineage: Eukaryota > Metazoa > Chordata > Aves > Coraciiformes > Alcedinidae > Ceyx > Ceyx melanurus. Next base: position 11,787 of record JANHGL010018442.1, read on the forward strand.
ATACAATGGAGGCTCTGAAGAAGGCAGAGTGGCTCAGCACCCACAGCCCATGTTTATTTTCTCCAGAGATGAAGGGCGGACTGCAGGTCAGCAGGAATTTTGTGTTCTGGCTGGTATTTATTGACTCAGAAGTCCTTGCTGACAGACAGACAGACAGACAGGCAGGGTTCCATTACAGTGACGTCGTTTCTTTCCCTCTTCAGCCCCGAGGCTTTCACTGCTGACACTCTACACATTGCTGTGGCTTCTCCAGCTGGTGCTGGGGCAAATGGCAGCTGTCTCTCACATCACTGATGCTGGAAGCCTGGGTGCCCCTTGGGGAGCATGATTGTCAGGCTTTCAGTGACATACTGCAGCACATCTGTCATGAAGAGATTCGCTTTCAGACTTCCATCTAAGACCTGGTTAAGACTGAATCTCTGGATCAGATGCTGAAGATGAACTCTGGATGGCTACAGGGGGTCAGTACACAGGGTCTGTGTGAAAGAAGAATGTATCCTTGTGCTGTGCTTAGCCCCATTTCCACCTTCAATTTATAGAATCAATCATAGAACACAGAATTGTTTTGGTTGGAAAAGACCTGTAGGATAATCAAGTTCAACCATCAACCCAACTCTGCCAATCCCACCAATAAACCATGTCCCTGAGCACCTCATCCACAGTCTTTTAAATACCCCCAGGATGGTGGTAGGCATCACCACCTACCTGGGCAGTCAGTTCCAGGGCTTGGCAACCCTTTAAGTGAAGATATTTTTTCCTAATGCCCAACCTAAACCTCCTCTGGTGCAGCTTGAGGCTTCAGTGTGGGGTCACTTTGAGTCTAGTAAACCAAAACTGGTGGTTTCTAGAGGATGCTGGGGTACAGGATACCTGGAATGTTTGCACCAAAGCAGTGACCAATAGATGAGATTGTAGGTTCTTCACTCACTTGAAAAACATACTTGCAGCATGGGTAAGTGAATCACACTGATGTCTTGCTTAGTGAAATAAAAATTAGGGATAGAATACATAAATATTTATATTAGGGATGCCAAGTAGTTGCCATGGGAGGGTTTCAGCTTCAGTCTTTAAGAATATGCCATATCTCTGCAAATACAGATGCATAGGAATGAGAACTCAAGCATCAGATCATTTAGTCTTCTTGACTGACAGTGCAAGATGATGTGCAACAGTGCATGTTTTAAAGGTCTGAAATGATGAGGTATCTTCCACATTTAGATTCTGCCCTTTTTCCTAGTAATTCAGTTCATGCAGTGAGGCATGGTTGCAACATTTTCTGTTCTGTGACAAAATGCTTCTTACATCACCTAACATATATGGAATTCTTTTCAGGCTCTACCTCATTAAAAACTGATGCTTAGATCTCATGCCTTTCTCTGCCTGTACATGTACTGTACTTACAGTTCTACATATAATGAGGCCAAGACAGCTCCTAAGCATTTTATCATCTAGCCTTGCTGAACTTTAGGGGTAATGGGGCAAAACATGTTACAGACATGCAAATGCACAGTTACCAGCACTCTGATGGTCTCCCATGCCTGAAGAGGGAGTAACTGGACCATCAAATCTTACCTGAGGGTTGACTTATATAAGTGGGTTGTCCAAGCCAATTGCTGTTTGAAGAAGAACACACAGGCAGAAAAATAGCAAAAAGCAAAACTTGATTTGAAAGCAAATTTGATGATTATTGGTCTGTTACATGACAGGCCCATTGTAACTTCTTTTTCTATCTTTACTCTTCTGCTTTTGGCATCTTTCCCCATGAGGTGCAGTGTCCCTGTGTCAATGGCTTTCAACTTGTGATCCACAGATTTCTGGAAATTGGGGGAGTTCTTCTAAAGGGTCTGTGAAAGAAAAGCAATTTATAAGTGTTGTGATGTGATCTATATATGTGAAATTTCTCAAGAAGGGGATTTAAATCCTGATTTTGTGGGCATTTTGTAATCTTTAAGATCCTTTAGTTTCTCTGTTTCAAGACAGACATGCTGGCTGGTACTTTGTGGATTGATAGAACCTCCCAGGAATGTGGAAAGAAAGGATGCACAGTACAAGGGATGTTCACATTAGACTGGAATAGGTTCCCTGCTACTGAAGTATGTTGTACCTGGCCCAAATTCCTGTGTGAGGACATCTTGGACATGCCATTCCTGCACAGGGAAAATGCTAACATCAAAGAGTGAAAGTTACCTCTTTGGCAAGAGCAGACACAGATGCAAACATGTCCTGAATTTGAAGGTGAAATTTTGTTTTGATCCTGTGCAAATCAGTTATGTTTGACCTTTAATTTAGATACTCTTTAATCCTTTTGAAGTTCACTCCATTGTGTTTTCTTTCTTCCACCCTGTCTCTTGGTCAGAGTTCTACCATGGCACGTTCAGCTACCATGTTAACCTTTGATTCTAGTTTTGCTCAGCACCTCTTCAGAGCCCTAGATTGCATCTGTTTGTGGCAGCTGTTTTCTAGACATGGCTTCTTTTGCTCTTTCCATGTTCACTCCAAAATAAGTGACAGCCAGACACAATGAATTGAACAAAAGCTTGTATGGATCATTACTTGTAGGTCAATATTAATTTTTTTTCTTGCAAACCTCAGTAAATTCCACTTAGTTTAGTTGATTCTGAGAGACTTTGTTTTGCCTTCCACCAGTGAATCCTTACCAATGAAGGATGCTCACCACATAGACAACCTATCCATCTCATGCAGATTTATGATCTTAATGTCACTGATTCATTGCTTAGGCTTAGGAAAAATACATTTTAGTAATGAGATCAGAGGCAAAATAAATATTATTTAATAAACAGCAGACCCCTAGGTTCTTAGACAAATCTTCCTTTGTTTTTGTTCCTTTCCTGAAACTCATTGTGATTTTCTGCAGTCAAAAGAATGGTGTCAGGTATTAGGATATGTATACAATGTGATGCACCTAACATTCTCCATATGAATATTTTTAATTTTATAAGTTTAGACACCTCAAGTGAAGCTGGGTATCCATAGATATTGGATGCTCTGTGTGTACAGAATGAAACGAAGGAATTTTATCTTTCAATGATGATAGACCACAGTAGTTTATATTAACAAACATCAGTTAAGCACATTAATTAAAATTAGATCAACAAATTGAAATAGAAGTGGACAATAGCTGGTTTCTTTCTTTCTTGTACATACTTGTGACATATATAGGTCTTACTCTGACAAGCAGAGCTCAGTGCAATGATTCTTCTTTGAGACAGTATTGCACTTAATCCCAAGGATTCTGGAAGACCATTATCTTCCTCTATCATATCTTGTCTTTATCATGTTTCAAGCATGGCTGAATTATTTCTTGCAAGATAAAACTTTCTTCTCACATGGTTAGTCCAGCAGAGAGTCCATTTCTTGACATCTTCTTTGAAGGCCCTCAAGCCATGTGTACAGAGAGGAGGTTATTGGCTTTGGCTGTTGTTCTTGGGGTTAGAGCTGCCAGGTAATCCACGTGGTCCTCACTCCCAAAGACATGTTCAAGTGACAAGATTCCATGTGATAGGACACATCCTGTGATGGGAATCCAGCTATTGATCACAGATACATATGTATCTGGGAAGTGAACAGCAAGGCTCAAGCTGAACTGAATAACCCACTTCAACACAGTGCCCATGCCCTTGTGCAAGAAGGATGGACCAGGTGAGCAGTGCCATGGAAACTTCTCTGTGGCTCAGGGATTTCCAACTCATTCGTTCTGACACTCTTCCGGTCCTGGTACAGTGTCCACAGTGAAACACAGCCCTTGTTTTTGCACATAAATGCCCCCACTTTAAGCTATACTGGTTCAGCATGACCAGAATAAAATCAGTAGGAGATAAAATATATTTTCTGAGTAAAAGAAAAAAAAAAAAAAGTTGAATAATAAGAGATTAGTCTGTGCTGAAGACTGAAATATGAATGAAAATCATGAAGAGGTAACATTGCAGCCTGGTCATTTTGTTGAACATTAGTGCATTTTGAGGTATGTGAGGATAGGTGAAAAAAACAGTTGATTAAATTTTGTTGTCTAAAATAATCAAGGGTGTGCTCACATAATCCTGGCAGAAATGGAGTTTATGTCACTGGCTCTTGAGCATACATATTTAAATTGGCAAACCCAAAGCTTTTGGCTTCAGGTTTTCCAGCAGTTGAATTGGGAATGATGAAATCTGAAGTAGCATATAGTTGTTGTGAATGCTTTGCTTTACAGCCTTGACTGCTTCCCCCTTTGCCTAGTTTTCCTTGTGTGTATCCTAGCAGCCCTGCTTTTTTCCAGTGTCTCTCACCTGCATCTAACATGCCTGTTAGGTGCCTGTTATTAACATATACTGTTAATACAGTAGAGCTAATTTTCAAGGGGCAGCACAAACCAAAAGCAGCTGCCTTTGGCTTCAGCTGGAATTCAGCACCTCTGAAAATCAGGCACCAGCTTTTTTTTTTTTTTCTTTTTAGTTGGAAGAACAGATTCCCTTCCTTAAAATAATGCTTTGCATTTGCAATTTAAAGCACTTCTAATCTATGCAGGTTTTCAAACACTGTACGCTCTGTGTTTACACAGGAATCTGGCAGACATTTCTAGGGAGTATTAAGCAACGAGATCTTGTAGCAAACAGCAGAATTATTTTTTATTTAGAGATTACATAACTGACAAAATGGAAACCAGCCCCTGTGCTTCACTGTAGACCAGAACTTTCTCTTCCCAGATGGAGGATGACCTTTAATTGTGTCAGTTCCACCCCACATCCTCAGAAAACAAGGGCAGCTGCTTCACACATGAAGGGAAACCGAGTCCAAAGCAGCCATGTTGTTCAAGGGTAGATCATGGCTGAGGTAACCTTACAATAGCTACAGGAATTAGAGGCAAAAAAGGGTAGATCTTCAATGTTACAAATTGAATTAGCCCTCTCTACCTGTCTGTCCCACCATGTTCATGCAAATGGGCATCACAGCAAAGACAGAGGAACTAGAAACACCCCCAAGTATTTAGTCCAGAGCTAATTCAGCAGCATTCCCATACATGCCTTATCAATAATTGTCCCCAGAACTCCAATACCACTTATTCTCCCCTATCTTCTACTCCTTTTATCCCATCCATTCTCCCAAACGTTCAGGGTTTTTTTATGCTCTTTCCCTGTTCCTTTCATGGCTTCGTGGTGCTAAGGGGGTGAGGAGGCAGGAGGTGCTGGGACCCCTTCTGTGGAGCAGCTGTGATTGCTTCCCGAGGATGTGTGAGGGCTGGGAAAGATAGTGAGGCATGACTTTTTTGCTGTATGCTGAAAGGCATTCTCCATCAACCTGAAGAAGGACCTAAGACGTGGTGAAAAGGTATAGAGTTGTCAGCCACAAAACAAAAGTGTTTGCACAGTTGGGAAGTAACTGGACAGTGTCTGCATCCTCTGATGAGCCGAGGCAATTCCATTACACACAACTTGCTGTAAATCAGCAACTCCTCTGCTCTGACAGAGGAATTTGGTGTTTGCTCTGCTGTTCCTCGAGGTTGAGGGCTCTTAGATAAATGATTTTGGTGCACAGTGGTTGGCACAGAGTCACAGCAGTAAAGGCTTTATCATTCCTTTTGACAAAGTTGTCACTGAATGCAATCACATGCTAAAATACCATTTTAAAATATGAATTCACTTGGACTGTGTTTGTTAACTTTCTGTGAACAGTCAAACAATTTACTTTTATTGACAAGAAAATCTGTAAAAAGTCAGTGTCAGAGATACATATGTGTGCATTTAAGTAAACCAGTTTTAAGTTCTCATGCATAAGCATTCAGTTTTGAAGTGCTTACACATTCTCCCAGCCAAAGGAATGGAAACAATACAAACTGATTTATCAGAGCAATCCAGCCTAACCCAGCCAGCTGCAGTGCAGGCTCTCCTCCTGGCTGTTATTTCCATGCTGCCACAAGAAGAGAGTAGAAGCCTCAGATGATGACTGTATTTTTATTGTGAGCTGGTCACCTGCCTCTCTTTTGATGGTGACTCAGAAGCTTGAAAAAGCACAACTGTGCCTCCAAGGGTCAAAAGTGAGAAGCATGGGAGACTGCTAAACCTGGTACCCACTAAACAACTACCTGTGGGTGGTATACACTAAATGTGGCCTTTCAGTTCTCTATTTAAATGTGTATGCTGATAGGGAGCAGTTGCACACAGTGTTGGATATGAAATCTTCCTCCAATCCCATTTGATTCAGAATCATTAAAAGAACTGTTGACAAGTTCCATGCAACATGTAGCACATTAGGACAAAATTATGACAAATGTGCTGCCATTTGGCATCACAGAGTGGTTCTCATACAGCATGGGGGATGCCTGACACCATCACTGAAATGACAGCTTCAAGCTATACCTGTGTAACACTGCTGTGTATGAACAATTCAGAAATTAAATACAAAACCCTCTTAAAAAGAAAAACACCATTACCAAGAATCACCATCTAAATAGCTTAGGGGTATGCCAGAATGCTGGCAAAGCTGCTGCCAAACCTGAAGATGTCTAAATTCCTTTCAGGGCTGTACCTTTGTGAGCAAAGCTCCTCGTGATCTTGAAAGGCTGCTGCTGAGCAGTTAAATCTTGAATTCATTAGGCATCCCAGCACGTAACTTGCAAGATCTCTAGAAGAAAACCAGCATGGTGTGAGCATCACTACACTGCACATGCCTCAGGTTTCTATGGTACAATAGAAAAATCCATGCCCAGGATTGAGGCAGGTTTTTTGCATTTCCTCTGCTGGTGATACCAACTGGTAGGATGGATTAGTTCAGAGCTCCTTTTCCAGCCTAATTCTTGCAACCTCTCTTGTCTTTCCTCCATCTTCATCCATTGGAGGGAGTCTGTGAAGAATGGTAAAATCATTGCATGCTTTGGGTTGGAAGGGACCTTTACAGGTGATCTAGTCCAACCACCCTGCAGTCAACAGGGACATCCTTCCCTAGATCAGCTTGTGCAGAGTTCTGTCCAATCTCACCTTGAAAGTTTCCAGGGATGGAGCTTTTACAGTCTCTCTGGGCAACCTGTGCCAGTGTTTCACTCCCCTCATCATAAAAAAAGGCTTCCTTGTGTCTAGTCTAAACCTACCCTCTTTTGGTTTAAAAGCTATTACCCCCTGTCCTGGTACAAGAGCTAAAAGTTTGTCCCCATCTTTCCCATAGGCTGCCTTTAAGTACTGAAAAGCCACAGTAAGGTCTCCCTGGAGCCTTACAAGAGTAAGGGAGTCAGTTGGAGCACAAGAGGTTGAGGGGAAACACAAGGAACAACTTGTTCCCAGTGAGAGTGCCAGAGGCTGGCAGGGGCTGCCCAGGGGGGTTGTGGAGTCTCCTGCTCTGGAGACATTCCAGACCCACCTGGATCTGTTCCTGGGTGACTTGGTCTAGGTGATCCTGCTCTGGCAGGGGGGTTGGACTAGATGATTTTCTAGGTCCCTTCCAACACTCTGTGATGCTGTGATGCTGTGACTCTGTAAGCCTCCCAGTCACCAGGCTGAACAACCCCAACTCTCTCAGCCCTCCTCCATAGGAGAGGGGCTGCAGCTCTCAGATCAGCTTTGTGGCCTCCTCTGCACCTGCTCCAACCTGTCCATGTCCTTCCAGTGCTGAGGACTCCAGAGCTGGATCCAGATCCAGTACTCCAGAGTGGAGCAGAGGGGTGGAAACACCTTCCCCAACCTGCTGGCCAGGCTGCTTTGGATGCAGCCCAGGACACAGTCGGCTGCCTGGGTTGCGAGCACACACTGCTGGCTCAAGTCCAGCTTCTCATCCTCCAGCACCCCCAGGTCCTCCTCCCAGCCTGTAATTAACACCAGGGATTGTCCCCACCCAGGTGCAGGACCTTGCTCTTGGTCTTGTTGAACCTCACAATTGTTTTACTCCTTGTTTGCAAGGGGCGAGAGAAATCCCACAAGTTTGGTCAATCTGTGGCCCAACGAGGCAGGATTGACAGCTGGAGAAAAACACATATTCTGAGTGCTAAATAGGTTATCCCCCAACAGTAAGAAAGAAAAGCAGGGAGCTTTACAACCCTGCCTCCCAGCCGTGCCCTTGGTTTTGACTTTGCCACTGGCAAGGCTGAGTGCCTGACCCCTGCTAACGTGCGGTGTCTTTAATAAGGAGAGAGAGGGAAGTAATTTTATACTCAGCATGTGAGTGATTCATGTTCTCAAAGGGGATAAAAACGTTATTAGAAAATTCTCCTGCCAAATGTATGGCAAACGAAACCAATTTATTAATGCTGTGAAGCCGATGTGTGAAATGGGGCTAAAAGGTGAGGTGGGGTCTCCCCCCAATGCTTACTGCAGCAGAATGTGCTGCAAGACAAAGGGCTCTTGTGCTCAGAAAGGAGATGATGTTGTTGTGGCCACAAGCACCAGCAGCAAACAAACAACACGTTTTTCTTCAGCTCAGATGCACTTCAAAGTGTTGAGGTGAGCGATGCCAAGTCTGAAAGAGCAGACCTTGGTCATAAGCTATCACACTGATGCTTGAAACCTGTAAAACATTGTCAGGACACCTTTGAAAATGCTTTTATTCCTTCCATAGTTCAAGGCTTCCTTTTCATTTAGGGTTATTTTCTATTTTATTATGTGTTAAGCAGTCTCACTGTGCTCTGTGTTGAACAAGATGCAAAACAAAAACAGTCCCAGACCCCAGAGTGCTCCTGATTTGAAACAAAGTCCACACAAGTAAGACATCATTCTGGAGTTAAGCAAGAGACCCAGACATCACCCATGCTTTTATACAAATATATTTTACATGGGATGAAGGTGAAGGTGATCAGATGCTCATGAAAAACCTACAAAGCAGGTGCTGTACTATTGACAAAAGCAAGGGGAAAGAAGTTTAGAACAAAGTGACTCCAGAATGGCCAAAAATCCTCTCCCTTAAACTGAAGTCTCTGACTCTTCCTGCATCTCCTTAGGTTTTTTCTCCCTCTCCAATGCCATGTTTGATGAAACTGAACAAGACTGAAGCAGCACACATGGAGCTATCTACAAGCAGAATGAGCAAGTCTCAGCTTTTCATCTTTTTTTCTCATATGCATCATCCCTGTTTGCAGCACCTGGTAAACATCAGCATGCAGACAAAGAGCAGTCAGACAGAGCCTGTCAGTATAGAGGAAATCTGGAGGGGAATTGAAAAATTAATCTCCTCCAGAACAGAATGTACTCCACCTAATGGTATCCGACTTTAAATTATGTAAGTAGACATGCTCGGTTCTGGATTCTTTTCTTTTCCTGAAGAGCACCCACAGCATACATACCAATAACACCATTTCTTAGCTACAGGTATCTAGAAATCTGTGCCTTGCTCAATCAGATTTTGATTTCACTGTAGAAATCATCATCTCCAGGGTGCTTTGTTGCATAGTTTTATACTCAGAATCAAAGCAGAGGATTGTTCTGATCAGTTTCTGGAGAACAATAACCATCCATTAGCTCACATAACCAGTCTTTTTGCTTACCTTTTATTCAAAAAAGCACCAGACTCTTGCAGTAGGGCAGAAGAGGTGATGTGAAGTCAAGTTTTGAAAAAAAGATGTTAAATTTATTCAGGATATTCCTGAACAAGAAGTGTGAAAACTATCTATTGTTCTTTCATGCTAAAGAGGAATTTTATGAAGGACTGTAAGTAATAAAAATCAGCTGCAGTAGTTGAGCACACACACAATGTGAATGGCTACATATATTTTTAAATTTACTTAATAGACTTGACCTCTAAATAAAGTTGTGCAGATTTATTTGTTCTCAAAACTATGAGGAGTTTTGATTTGATTTCATTTTTTTTTCAATCCAGCTTCTATTATTCCTGCACTGGTAAATGTATTCAGATAGGAGATTTCTTCAAGTTTCCCTCAACAGCCACTTTTCTGCCAATGAACCAGCAAACTCATTACACAGATCTTATTGTTATTTACATTTTGACTGCAGAAGGGACAAATTAATTAATTTCTGACATCATGTTACCATTTTATTAGTGTGAGCCACAGAGCCAAAGCGGAGTGATCCAGAATCTGTATGCATAGTTTGGTTTAGTATAAAGCACATTATAACCCACATTCATCTGTCAGTTGACTGTCTTAATCTAGCTCTGTTTATGGCTGGAGTTGAAAGGTGAACTCCTAAAGCCTGACATGGGTCAATGATGACAGAATAATATAATGTGAATAGGAGTAAACACAACAGAAGACAAATAACTCCATGAATTCTGGAATTAAGGGAACATGGTAGGCATCTTGGGGTAGTTTAATTTCAGTATCCAATAATGAAACCAAGGAACTGGGGCTTGTCCTCTAATTGTCTTCAGGAGTGGCTTCCTGAATGGATGTTCTGGACTCAGTGAAGAGCAAGGCTTACTTTGCCATCTCCCCATCAGCATGGAAGCATCATTAAGGACTTAACCAGCTTCTGATGTCACCTGCACTGGGGTATCAATCCTCCGGAACTCTGCTGAAGTCACTGGAATTACTCTACATTTCCACTGGTATGAGCAGGTCAAAACATAGCCTCAATTGTGATGTAACTTGCTTTTTTAGGGAAACATAAGAATTTCCATTTTGTATTACAATACTTAATGGGGAGTTGTTTATTATTATACCATTATTATGTTATGTCCTAAATGTTAGTGGGCAGAGTGATGTAATTTTGTCTTTCCTGGAATCCCAGATCCTTGGATGTCTCAGACTCTGTGCTTTAGCCAGTACAGTGCAGATGTGACTGAGCTGTTACAACCCCTTGGTATGGCTTTACCATACCAACTGTGATTCATAGCTGTGTAGCATATAATTTGTTGCTATATCACAACAGCATTCTTCACAGTGTGCCACAGCTGTGTTTGGTCTTGGGTAATTTCACTGGGGCATTTGCACTAGCTCACTTTCACTAGCATTTTCACTACAGGACTGGGTAATTTTGACTGGGGCCAGTTTGCACTCATATGTCTACGAATCCATATGCATATTCTTTTATGTGTGCTCCACTGTTCTGTGAATCCATTTGATGCTGATCTTAGAATCAGCAGATTCACAGAATATTTGGGTTGGAAGGGGTGGCCAAAAACCCCTTTGTCCTGCTAGTACATAGAATTATAGAATCATATAATGCTTTGCCTTGAAAGGTCATCTAGTCCAACCACCCTGCAGTCAGCAGGGATGTCTTCAATTAGATCAGGTTGCTCAGAGCCCCATCCAAGATCCTGAACACTTCCAGGGATGGGTCACCCACTACCTCTCTGGGCAACCTGTGCCAGTGTTTCAATCCCCTCATCATAAAAAAAGGCTTCCTTATATCTAGTCTAAACCTACCCTCTGTTGGCTTAAAACCATTACCTCCTGGTACAAGAGGCTCTGCTAAAAGTCTGTACCCATCTTTCCTTTAAGAGAAGGCTGCCTTTAAGTACTGAAAAGCCATAGTAAGGAAGGCTCTCCCTGGAGCTTCCTAGTCTCCAGGCTGAACAACCCCAACTCTCTCAACCCTTCTCCATAGGAGAGGGGCTGCAGCTCTCAGATCAGCTTTGTGGCCTCCTCTGCACCTGCTCCAGCATGTCCATGTCCTTCCAGTGCTGAGGACTCCAGAGCTGGACCCAGTACTTCGTGAGGTCTCAGCAGAGTGGAGCAGAGGGGCTCCCTTGCCCTGCTGACCAGGGTGCTTTGGATGCATTTTTCATCAATGACCTCACCCAAGTCATTGATGAAAATATTGAACAGAACTGGTCCCAGCACCGACCCCTGTGGGACCCCACTAGTTACAGGTCTCCAACTGGACTCCATACCATTGACCACAACTCTCTGGCCTCTTTCCTGCAACTGGATCCCAATCCACCTCATTACCTGGTCATTCAGACCACACTGCCTCAGTTTAACCAGAAGGATGCTGTGGGAGACAGTGTCAAATGCCTTACTGAAATCAAGATAAACCACATCCACTGCTCTACCATCA
>JANHGL010018443.1:3633-15036 GCA_024611195.1 Ceyx melanurus
CCTGCAAGGAGCGGGGGAGGGGAGCAGCCCCCTCCACCCCCCACCCCGTCCAAACCGTCCCCCGCAAACCCCCCGCCCCGCAGCGTGAGTCACCTCCAGCGGGACCCGCTGCGCTGCTCCTCGCTTGCTCATTTCATTGATGACTCAGGGGTTAGGCAGCACATTTTCAAGCCCTTAATGAAATAATGGAGAGAGTCATTTTTAAAACAAACACTTCCAGCGAGTCCTGTGCCCATCTCCACCCTGAGACACAGAGAGACTGGCGGAGACCGGGGGCACGTGGAGAGGCAGGAGCAGACCCCGCTGCCCCAGCGTGGGGCCCTGGGCTGCCAAAAAGCTGCTGAGTTACACCCGCCACCCCAGCAGCATTCACACTCTTGGGGCTAGCAGGGCCTTGGAGGGGAAGGTGGGATGATCCAGATGATGTCCTCAGAGCCTGGCAGTGGCCCCAGCACTCCACGGGTGACTGCCTTCCGAGCTCCTGCCTGGTGGGCATGGTCTGGATTCCTTCTCCTCTGCAGAGGAAACAACCCCCCGAGCAGAGGCAGCAGCAGAAGGGGATGCTGCCGCCAAGCCCACAGCTCCTGGAGCCTGCCAAGGAGTGGGGACTGTCTGCCAACATGATGAAGAGAGTGTTGTCTCAAGGTCATGACCACCACTACGCTCTGCCCCCCTCTCCTGTACGTGAGTACCTGAGCCAAGCTCGTGCTGCCCTTGGTTTGACTGAAGGGCCTCCCTGTGTGATGCTCAGAGCCCTTTGCTCTTGCAGAGAGAAGAGCAACGTCCCCGTCACCCCGTCAAAAACACCTTCACAGGGGTGCAGAATAGTGCAGCCTCCCAGACGAGTGGAGCAACACCCAGCTACACCTGGGCTGCTGCCCAGGCTGGCCCAAAGTGGCATCAAAACCCGTGGAGCAGAGGGAAGACCTCTCATCTTGCCGGTGGTGTTCCCAGGGCTGCCCTTCCCAACGCTCCTCACCAGGACAGCGCAGTCACAGAGACACACACAGAGCAGCCCAACTCCCTTCAGCACCACGTACCAGGCTCCTTCTGCAGACGAGATGTTGTCAAACACGACACAGACGTTTGTTGGCCCGTGTGTTTATCTAAAACACAGCCTTGTGATTTTCACAAGGGCTTTCCAAACCTGGGGGAACAGGGGCCAACACGAGTATCTGAAATGATTCTCCTAATTTCACATTTCAGGCACTAAGTCAACTATTTTGCAAGCTATTTAAATCATCCCTTTGAACAAGCCCGAGTTACACAACGTATATAAGCTACCAGTCAGGCTTCCCTAGGCCAGCTCATCCCCAGAGCCAGCCTTGCTGGTCCCCAATAAGATTTAGCACAACACTCTGCAGACTGAGAAGATGAGACCGTTTTAAAAGGACTGCTCTGAATTCTGAAATTCAGCCAAGCTGGGGAGATAACAGACACGGGGTTGGAAGCAAGGATGCTCACAGAGGGGCTAAAGCAGAGGTATTGTAATTATTTATTTATTCCCGCCAGCAGACATCAATCCTGTTGTACTTTTTCCTCTCCTAAATGTTGCCAAGCATCATCTCAGCTCATCTTTTTTTTTTTTTTTTTTCTTCTGGGCAATGTCCCTGGGAGAACGAAGTTATTAGGAAGGCTGAAGAAACCTCATGCAATTATTTAGAAACTACACCAAAATAATCCCCAAAGACAAGCGGCTGCAGGTGGCAGCTTTCTAAGTCATACCAATAAAATCTGGCTCAGTAACTCCCAGCGTAATCAATGCCCACACAAACAAAAGAGATAAAAAGCGAGGGATGAGTTATTTTTCCCTGCTAGCAGAGGATTCTGCAAAACAAACTTGTGGGCCAGCCGCCGATCGTGGTCTGTGCTGCAAACCTGCATCCACCCCTGCTCCCCTGCCAGGACCTCAACGCCCGTTCCAGCAGCTGCACCGTCCCCGAGTCGGGTTCCCAAGCCTGGCTGGGCAGATTCCAGGGGGATTTGGGCAGAGGCAGCATGCAGGGCAGGACAGGTTAGGGGGGCAGAGACCACACAGTCCATCTCCCCCACCCCAGCCCCTGCACCCCGGCGGTTCTTGCTTTCAGATGCAGCCATTCACCAAGCTCCTCGGATCTGCAACGTGCTGCATTTATGAGTAATCAGGACTTGATGCCTGACTGTCACAAAGGGAATAAAATCCAGAGCCTGGGATACACGAGGGTTGTTCGGAAGGAGAAGGAAGGAGACGTCCCCAGCCCCAGACAGCAGCATCCCTCCGAGCCAGGGCCGTCTCACCCATAGCACCCGAGGCTGGGCATGCCCGCGGCTCAGCACCACTCCCTCCAGCCCCCTGCCCCTGGCATGGGTTTGGCCAGGAAGCCAAAAGGCTGTGGGAGAGCTGCCTCCTCCCTGCAGCCACCAGCACCCATCCCACCTGCCATTGAGTGCCCCCAGCACTGTAGCCCTCAAAACAGCCCTGCCCCAACTCTGCCGGGGCCCTGGGCTAATGCAGCCCTGAGTCTCCCCTGAACACCAAATTGAGGCCAGATGAACCCTCAAGTCCTAAAACCTGAATTTCAGGCTGGATGAAGGCGATTGCTCAGCAGCAAATCACTGACTCAGACGTGGCAGTGCTGCAAACTTGCTCACTCCCAGGAGGGAGCTCTGGGCCACCCAGCTGGGTGCAGCTGAGTACCTCCAAAGGGCACGCTGGCCCGAGGGCAGAGCCCTGCCTGAAGCCCAAGGTGATTAAGGGATGGAGAACAGGGGTGAAAGGGGAGGCGATGAAGAAAGGATAGATGATGAAGAAGAACAAAATCTGGCTGGCAGGGGAAGCGTGAGGCCGGGGTAACAGCACTGCCTGCCCAGATGGAGAGAAGGAAGGGGCTGGCTCAGAGGAAGGAGGGAGGAGGACACGTGCCATGGGGAATCGGAACAGGGCTTTGGTCTCTTGGAGGATGGGCATTTCAGCAAAGCTGAAGCACCAGTGGACGTGGGGGGGTGGGTGAGCTGCCAGTGTTTCTGGATGTGCCAGCCCCGGCCTCTTGCTGTCATGATCCTGCCTCAACTACAAAGGCTGTGTGAGGAGGGGGTGGGTGATTCCCTGCAGACCCGACCCAGCCAGGGGAGGATGCCAATGGCTCCAATACATTCATTCTTCAGAGGCTAGCTCATCCCAGCCCAGCTCTGGGACAGCAGCCTGAACCAGCTATCACACTTGCCTGCAAACAGCTCTGACCCCACGCACACACACGGGGCATTGACGTGCATCCAAGTCTGGCTTTGAGCCTGATGGAAGGTGAAAAACATGCTGAGAACTAGAGAAAAGTGCTTTTGGACTATTTAGGGGGGAAGGACAAGGGAAACGCAGCTATGCGTGCAAGGTACACTGAAGGGGATCCAGGGAGCAAAGCCCTGCAGCCACCCTGCAGCAGAGCAGCTCGATCCACACCTGGGAGCTGGAGGAGCTCGTGGTGTCCTTCAAGCAGCTCTCCCCACCTAAGACACCACAGACCTACCCAGGAAGAGGTCCCGTGTTTCAGCAGCTCTCCTGGCTGGTGCATCCTCACACCACAGCCTTGCTCAGATGCCAGCTTTAAGCCACCACCTCACCACACCAGGATATCCTCCTGTGGGCAGGTGGGCACCCACACACTCCACTGGCTCACTTTTCCAGGGCTGAATGTTCTCTGGTTGCTCCCCTGCCTGCACATCCAGGACCCATGAGGGAAAATCCTGGTGTTTTCCTAGAGGCTGAGATGCAAACTTAAACCTTGTTCTTTGGAAAACAAGCTTCTTCTCACCCAACCTGGATCTCATCCTCAGGGAAGAGATGAGATGGATTCTCCTGGTGAGCAGCCCCAGTACCACCCCCTCATTCCAAGGGGACATCTCAGCAGCTCACCCTGGCCCTGCCAACAGGTTGTATTGATGAGGCCCTCCTGCTGGGAGGACAAGCAAGCCTGCTAATGAGCATCTGCCAACACCTCCTAATAAACAAGTCCATTCGCCCTCATCTTTTATCCCTCTGCCACCACACCTTCCCCTCCTTCCCCAGCACCTCTCCCAGCCTTCTCCTGCCCCAGCTTTCCCTGGATGAGCCTCTGCCCAGGCCATGCTCCCCCACAAACCCCACACCACTAAAATCAGACTTGAACTTCAAAAGCATTTCTTTACCAAGAGCTCATCCAGGAAAGTTGTTTTTTTTTTTCCTCGACTTCCACTGTCTTGCTAGATGCCTGTAAACATGAATTTATGCACATATATGCACACGCACGCATGCAACAGCCCCTTCATTGGGAAGTCTCCCCCCTCCCTGAGATGTGCTGGGGGCTGGCACAGACCGAGCCGTGCACTTGCTGCTCATCACAGCTTCTCTGGATGAAAGAACTTGTCAGAATTACTGGCAAAAAACCACTGGAGCTTGTAAACTCTGCCAGCTCAACAACAGTAGCATGGGTGACACGCACACATGGGCGCGGGCACCTTCTCTCTCCACATTTTCATTAATCAAATCCTTAATGAGGTGGCTAAGGGAGGAGCAGCAGCCACCCAGGCCACACCATTCATCCACAGCCAGCACTGACGAGCTGTTTTCTACCTCATTGTCATTTCTCTTTCTTGATTACAGCCTGCAAACTATTACTGCAACACGAAGCACGTCGGGCAGGGGCTTGAGTGGTTGCAGGATCAGGGCTGAGACACGGTGCTGAACACGCTGCTATTTACAGGGGGTACTGCGAGTGTTGCCACCAGAACCTCATCTTGGTTTTTTGGGGCATTTTGGCTGATTTAAGGGGGTGTCAGCTGCCTGATTGTAACCCTTCACCCTGACCCACCAGAGCAGGCTGGTGCCGTCTGAACCCTGACTGCCCTCCAGCCAGCTAATCCATCTCTCCTTGGGTAGACCTCAGGAAGGGGTGAAGGTTTTGAACTGAAAGAGGGAAGATTCAGATTGGATGCAAGGAAGACATTTTTCATGCTGAGAGTGGTAAGACCCTGGCCCAGGCTGCCCAGAGAGGTGGTGGCTGCCCCATCCCTGGCACCATCCCAGGGAAGGTTGGCCAGGGCTCTGAGCACCCTGCTCTGGTTACAGATGCCCTTGTTCATTGCTGGGGGATTGGACTGGATGAGCTTGAAAGATCCCTTCCCACTGAAACCCATCTGTGATTCTACAATTCTATGACCACCCTCATTTTCTCCCACTGCCTTCATCTGCCTGCCCCCTGCCACCCAGGCTGGGCATGCACCTTCACTCAGTCTGAAAAGTCAAGATGAGTGGGGACGTTCCCCTTTCCTCACTCAGCCTCGTCTCCTCAGCAGAGCCAACTCACCAGATGCCAAGTGGAGCACAGAACTAGTGTGTGCACAGCAGGGCCTCCCACCCTGACTACCTGAGGTTTGTTGTCCCACAGGGGAGCCCAGGCACCCCGAGCCCTGCCCAGGTGACATGCAGGTGGCAATGCCTCTGCCTCAGCCAGCAGGACCAGAGATGGAGCAGGGATCTGGCTGGAGCAGGGATCTGGCCAACCCATCCAGCTCAGCACTGCTGAGCTATTAATACCCACCATGCATGTAAGACCTGTGGGAACACGAACCAAGCTGTCAGCAGGGGACCAAATAAAACCCAGCCCTTCCCTGCACAGGACATTGTCCAAGCAGAGCCTGAAATGCCATTGGAGAGCAGGTCCCTCAACGTTGGCTCAGAAAGCGGCTCCCTGAGGTTATAAAACATCCGAGTCACACTCTGTAAATCCAAATACCCACTCCCGGGAACAGCTCTGTGCCCATAGACCTCGGCACGAGGCAAAGGCAATCACAATGAGCTCTTAACTCCCTGAGACCTTGGAGGAAGGGGCAGAGCTGCTTGGAGAACAACACACTCCCTGCAAAACAGCCATGCTCCTCACAGCTGAACTCTTCATCCTCCTCCCTGGTGGTCAGCAACCAGCCCTTCACACCAGTAAAGCCACTCCCGAATCCTCCCTGGGGAGCTGATGGCTCAGGGTGGGCTGAGGGGCGCAGAAGGCTGCAATGTGCTCTCTGGTTTGGGCTGGGGAAGAAGGCAGCCAAGTCACACAGAGGGAAAAGAGACACCTGGGTGGGGAGCTGAGATTTGTAGACACTCGAAGAAGTGGTTTTGCTCCACAGAGAGTGGGCAGGACATCAGCATCCAGGGTAATACTCAAGGGTCCATCCTGAGCACCCCTTTCCCACCATCACCAGCTCAAGAGAACTCCTCTAGGGCTAAAAATTCCATTTTAGTCTCTTAACTAAGTGGTTCCTTCAAAAACAGGGCTTGAAGTGTTTTGCTGCAAGACTCCCAATTAAACCACCACAGGCTTTTGAGAGCAAACACCAACAAAACTGGAAGGCAATGCCAACTGCCATGGAGGGCAGAGTGGGGCAGAAAGCCTGGGCTGCTTACTTGGTCAGGTCTGTGGGTTGGACTGGATGATCTTTCGAGGTCCCTTCCAACCCCTGACATTCTGTGATTCTTTGAAACTCCATCAAGGAAGCACAAGACACACTACAGAATAAATTGGAGTACATTAGAAAAAGCCCAGAGGGGAAAAATAGATTTTTTGGAATGTGTTCTCAATCTCATTAATTGGGAAGACAGCCTTGGGTTGGGGGGGGAGGGGAGGGGGGTAACGATTCTATTCCTCCCCAAACCATTATCCACTCTTCGGAGTGTATCATATGAAAACACTTATATAAAAGAATAAATTATATTTGGAATGGCAAGAACCCCAGAATAAAGCTCGAAACTCCGATGTTCCCATATAAAGATAGGAGACAGTTATCTGTTCCAAATTTTCCAGTTTTCTGCTGCGCCAATTCAAATTCACTACATACCAGCATGACCATATAAAGGGGACTCCACCCGTGTAAATCTTGGAACAGGCCAAGAATCCCCCCTCCCAGACTATTCATTTAATATATGGGGATGCAAAATGAGACAAGAATGTACTCGCATCCATTAATGACATGGCAAAAGGCAACAGGATGTGAGCACGGGAATCTCTTCCCAGTGACATTTGCATGGACAGGCCGGGTCTGAAACTGTCGGATTTCTGCACACAGACATCGGAGACCCTGCAAGTTAAAAGGCTCTTTCCAGATACAATGTGAATTTTATTTTTCCCTTGATTTTTCTACTACTCGTTCAGTGTCACGTTTCTTGGCCGGCACTGGAAAAACAGCTCTTGGTCGGGGGGGGGTGAGGGGGGGGGAGGTTTAAATTAACTTTGCTCCTGACCGCCTTCCCAGCCCATCTCCTGAACAGCAGAGGAGTGGGGATGGTTCAGAGTGTAAGGGATGGAGCCAGCCAAGGTGATCTTATCCTGGAAGCACATGCAGGAGGATACAATCCTCCCTTTTGCCCAGATGGCTGCACATCTTCCAGAGCCTGGATGCTGTTAGCCCTTCCCAGCTGCCCCTGACCCCGGAGCACACAGGGCTGGCACAGCAGTGGGCACCACAGCGAGGCACTGGTGATGGAGAAGGGGATCCCAAGGTGACTGGGCTCTCACATGTGAAGCCTCACAACGAGCTGGTTCCTCACCTAAACTGAACGATAGATCCGAGTTCAGCAGGAATCTTTCCAGGTCTCCTCTCCAGTTCAGAAGTAACATGCATGCAGAGAGCCAGGGAGTGCCCCAGAAGAGCCAAACGCTTGTTCCAAGTGAAAAATAAAATAAAATAAAATACTGCAGGACACATTCCTTCTCCCTGTCCCAGGAAAACCCAGGGATCCGTGATTTCAGGATGGAGCTGACAGCCCTTTCCATACATCACAAGGAATAGCAAACTAACCTTGCTGGTTTTCCTTTCACTCCCCAACCAAAGGCTGTTTGCTGGTCAAAAGAAGAGGAGCATCACGTCCACGCAGCACTGCACGAGCCCCATGCACTGGGACTCACAGAAAACAAACATTTGCTCTCAGCACAGGGACTAAAAGAGAGTGCACGAGGGAGCATCCACTTCCCAGCCCTTCCCGGATTCAGCATCAAGGCCACTGTGAGCTGTACCCAGAGATGTGAAACTGAGAAACAGAGATGGGCCAATTCTTCGGTGCTGGGAAGCCCTTCCAAAGTGGTTTGGAATTTGCTAAGCTGCTCATATGGTTGTGACTCTCACACAGTCCCCGCAGGCAGCAGGGATGGGGCAGCAGCTCCGTGCCAGGGCATGGGCACCAGCACACCCAGCCCAATGTCTGCGCCGAGGGTGGGGGGTATCACCAGCAGCTCTCACAGAAACAGTCTTTTTAGTGATTTTCACCTGTTTGGGCATCCAGAAAATGTCATTTTCAAGGGACAGACTCGGCGCCAGGCAGATCTCATGCCACACCACGTAGGTGCCACACGACCCCACAATGCAGGGTAGGCATCCCCAGCCCACTCTGGTGCTGCAGCCCTCTGGCCCTCAACCCAGGGGGTCTTTTGGTGCCCCACCCTGCTGCTGTAGCTCTGCTGCCTGCAGGCAGAGGATATTTCAACCTGCCCACCTGAAAAAATGCTGTGCAGCGGAGCTCTAATCACATGCATTGCCACAGAGATTGCATCCAGCTTCATCTGAAACATCAGCTTCAGGAAACTAAGAGCAAAAGCTATGTCTACAGCCTCCTTGCAAAGAACATGGCTGAGGTAATGCCATCATTTTCTTTTATAGAAAGATGATGCTTTCTTGCAGGGGTCAGACCTGGGATTCTGTGGAGCCCTTCAGCTCCAGCATCCCTCTTTGGCAAATACCCAGAGAAGCCACGTCGAGCTGCCATGTCGCAACCACACCCGGGATGAGAACCCACACACTCAACTGATGCCCAGACCCTTCCGAAACCCCTCTGGTCCCCTCTCCTTCATCACCCAGGACCTGGGGACCAGTTCTACTGCATCATCTAACAAGAAATTCCTTCAGGAGGGTGGGGTGATGGGAATGCCCAGAGATGCCCTAGCCCCCGGTAAGGATCCCTCTGGCAGCGTGGTGACACTCCTCATGTCCCCATGAATATGGGCACCATGGAGAAAGGGGTTGAGCTGATCCCACCTGCTTTCCAGCAAACTTCCTGCCTGGTGCCCACGCTCACAGTGACCAAGCACACGAAAAAAATGACTCTTACCTTCCCACAGGGCATCCTCCCGTGGCAGGTGCTGCATGTTGGAAAGGGGTGTGCCACCAGGCAAGTGGCAGGTAACAGCACATCCCTAAAAGCTGCTGCTGCTGCTGCTGCTGGGGCTGTCAGGGCTGGGCAGGGCTCTGCCGCTTCTCCTCCCGCTGCCCACAAGCCCTTCCTTGCTGCACCTACTCCCCGATCCCCACCCTGAGGCTCCCGCCCATGTCCTCGTGCTCACGCCGTCCTCTGAGCCCACGGGGAAGCCTTCAAACTCCAGGGAGCTCGGTGGGACAAACCAACCCCCTGAGCCATGAGGGCTCAGCTGTCACAACACTGGATCTGTCCCTCCTCTGGCACGGTCCCTCCGCTGGCACATCCTCCTGCCTGCTGGGGTCTGGGTACCAGTGGCCTCCAGCAGCCAGTGGCCCTCTAGGCTGCTCACAGGGGTCTGTTTGCCCTCCTGGACTTTGACACGGCCAGATCAGCAATGTCTTCATGAACCACATGAACGAAAGAGCTGCCGTGAATTCACTGTAGTTTTTTGCTAGCAAATCTCTTGGGTATCCCCCTAGTTCTGGTATGAAATCACTCACCATCTCCATAGCGCTCAGAGCTGCACAGAAGCCCCTGCTTCTTCCTTCTCCTCCTCTTCTTCCTTCTCCTCCTCATCCTCCTCCCCTCCCTTGCAGGGCATCCAGGCTGTCCCTGGGGAGAGGGCAGCAGCCTGTCCCAAGATTCCTATCCAGCCGCCCACAGCCTCTCCCCACAATTACAGGCCTCTGTGGCTGTCCCAGGATAAGTGGCAGTGACAAACCTCGAGGCAACTTCCATGGAAATGTCTCTGTTCAGAGGCAGGTTTATCTGCCCCTTCTTTCTCCTGCCTGGAGAAGAGCATCCCACACACTCCAGTAGCATGGTGATGATGGCAAACAACCAGGCTGAGAGCAGAAAAATTACCTCAACCTGTCCCTAGAAAACAAGGAGACAGGGATTCCCCTGAGATCCTGTGTCACCCCAGCAGCCCCAGTTCCACCAGCCCCTTCCCTGTAAGGACAGTTCTGCAGGGCCAGGAAAGCTGCCCTAGAAACAGCCCGGGGTTTGTGCAAGCCCTCATGCTTGTGAACACACAGTGATCCTTTAATGCTACATCCCAATGGCTACTGGTGTTTTCTCCTAAGGCCCAGGACAATATCTGACGGGCACACTCGCACTGTCCGCCTGTGGGGAGATGTGGGTGCTGAGGCACTGGGCTGGGCAGTGCTGGCCATGGTCATTGGAGAAAGTCACCTGTACTCCCAAGCTTGGGGTATGGCTGTATCCCAAAGAGGGACAGCCTGGAGGCACTGGTGGCACTGAGGGACGTGTTTGATGCCTGTGGGGACATCAGCATTGTGGTCTTCGTGACACACTCCACCTCTTGGTTGCCACAAAAGCCCAGAAACTCCCCACAAACCTCCCCATCCTATGCAAGCAATAAATGACCCTTTTATCCTGTTCCTCCTGTCCCACGGGAGCTAAGGAAGTCACCACCCCTTCCTTTGTCAGTCCCACAGAAGCCCACACAAACCACCTGCTGAGTGGGGTGGCCAGTAACCCCAGTCTGCCCACCTGCATGCCACCCAACAGCTCGCCAGCTGCTGCATCACCACCACGAGATGTTCCCCTCCCCAAGGAGGTAGTTGGCTGCTGGTCTGCCCACTGGTTTTAGGGACATGAGGTGGATGGACTCCATGCAGGAGCCCCTCTGATCCAGTGCAAGCTTGGGGCAAGTGAAGAGCACCCAGATCTCACTGACCAAGCACCATCCACTGATGGACAGAGTCACCTTGAAGTAAATCTGCACACATATCTTTGTGCAGGGTGACAGGGTGAAAGCCAGAAGAAGAACTGACACAACTGAGTTAAGTGGCTCCTGCATCCAGACCCCGGTTCATTCCAGCAAGAGCCAAAACCTACAAAGAAATTTCCATTATATCCTCTGATTTTTTGCTGAGGCTTCCTCTGGGCACCACATACCCACACACGTTAGGAGACAGTCACTGCCCAAATCCAATTTTAATCCAAATAAGATTAAGAAGACACTTAATGAGGATAGAATGACCTGGCAAGCCACAGGCACAGCCAAGGATGGAAAACTCACCACTGAAAAATCACACAACCCACCCTCAGTTTACCCCCTTGGTGCTGGCAGGTCTGGCAATACCCAGCTCCCACATGGCAGTGGAAGGTCACATATCACACTAATATATATATATATATAAAGATATATATTTCTGTGTTTGTTTTGCCGCAAAGCACAGTTTCCA
>JANHGL010018446.1:0-13045 GCA_024611195.1 Ceyx melanurus
CAAGGGTCAAGAACCCAGAATCGTCCCCCCGCCCTCCGTCGCTTTCGGTAAGGCCGCCCCAGGACAGGGGCCGGCTGGGGGCTGTCAGACGCCGGGCAGGGTGGTAGGTGCCGGGAGGAAAGGAGGTGGGTGAAAGGAGGGAGTGGAGCGTTGCCTAAGGAATAATTGTAGGTCACCAGGGGGCGAGAAGAACCTCTCGTGGCTCCAGGGAAGCGTTAAGATGAAAACTTTTAGCACATTGTGTTTTTTTACGCTTGTTCAGTGCAGCTAAGGAAGTTCTGCGCCTAAACGGGATGACTGAGTTGGATGTAATATCTTTTATCTTGCATTGGGAGCCTGTTTAATTTCTCTCCAGTCCAGGCAGTGTTAGGGGCAGATCTTGCAAACTGATCCCCAAAAGGAGAGGCTGTTTAACAGTAAGAAATAGACATTTTTACACTGTTATCCCTTGTTTTCTGGTCAAGATGGAGCTTCATTGAAACAACTGTTAAGCCCTTCAGAACTTTTGATGGAGTCTCTGATAGTTTCTTTGGCTGTTTCACTCACAGCTGGGGGTTCTGTTTGTAGAAGGCAATCCTCTCTGGCGTGGAGTCAGCTTCATTGATTTTTTTTTACTTGAAACATGACCATTTCAAAGCAATTAACAGCCATGCTCTGTTTTCCCTTTATTTCCAAGACCATATGAATGAGGTAAACTGGGAGGAAAAAAGAAAGAAAGATGAAGAGAGAGCAATGAAGGAAGCTCAGCCTGGGAAGCCTCCTGCTGTGTCTGTGAGAGCTGCTGCAGGATTTGCTAGTCCTGGCCAGAATGAACTCGACTACCCAGGAGGGATCAGGCTTTAGACAGGAGCTGTGGAAGATTGTAAGTGTTGGATGCAGAGCTTGCTGGTTGTGAGACCTGTAATGCAAGTAGATGAACACAAGTGGAGTGTTTAAAAGGACAGGAAAACTCATGTATTTAAAACACAAAATCATCAATATTTGGTATTTCCAAACTTAGGGCCAGTGGGTATTCTATATGTTTAGGATGAGACTGCAGTTGCAGCTGAGCTGGGAAGGATTTGGGTCTCAGTTGTTTGATTTGTTCATGCCTTCATGGGAATCAGACATTGCTGGTGATCTGCAAATCATGGCTCAGTCTTCCAAAAAAGCCTTCACCTTGAGGTTGCTCTTTACAGCACCAGCCTGACTTGGAGCAGCTTCAGAGCTGCTTCTATCTCCAGTAGCTTTCTTGGCCTTTCCCCCCTCTTTTAATGATGTTCTTCCCCCAGAGCTGTTGGTGCAGTGACCTTTTCTTTTAACACTGTGTTACAGAAGAGCAGGACTCTGCTTTCACGGGGATCACAGAGCTGATTTGTTTGTCTCTGAATGTTTCAGGCACTGAGCAAACTTTATTTAGAACAAACAATGGATTCAGTATCCTCCAAGACAACGAGGTTGTAAGAGGGTAAGAACTCTCCAGAGGAACACAGTAGGGTGTTACACACGAGGAGATGAAAATACTGTGTTCAGGAAACAGTCACCTCTTGAAATGCAGACGAAATGGCCAAAAGATAATGTAATAACAGACCTTTCAAGTCTGAATGGGCAGATTTGTACCTGACTCTTAAAAAACAAACAGTGCTCCCTTGGATGCAGTGAACAGAATTAATGAATTTCTTCTGGCTCCCATTTCTGTGCAGTTATCCTAGCTCTTGGTGACAGCAGGTTTGTAAATTAAAACTTAATATAAAAGAACATCTGAAAGCACTTGGTTGCATTAAGAATACCTGGCTGGACTCCCTGGTGCTGTTAACTGCCAGCAATCAATATCTGGCCATACAGCAATGATGTAACCTGTGAAACTCTCATTTCTGGGGACCTGTGTCTTCAATCATTTGAAAACTCCTCAAAGTTATAAATAAACTCTTCCTTTTCCCTTTCACAAGTGTTTGCTGATGCCCTAGAGCCAGTGAAACAGTAGAAGGAGCAGGAGGATTATTTATGATCTGGGCTAACTACTAAAATAACAGCTGCACTCAGCTTATCTTGAATAAAATATGTTGTCCTGTCTTGCTGGTGAGTTCCTTGCTGTTTAATCGTTGACCTTTGGCTCATCTTGGGCTGCCCAGGGAGGTGGTGGAGTCCCCATCCCTGGAAGTGTTTAAAAACCTTGTGGGTGTGGTGCTGGGGGACATGGTTTAGGGACCCTGGCAGTGTAGGGTTAATGGTTGGACATGATGATCTTAAAGGTCTTTTCCAACCAAATTATTCTATGATCTAGCTTAATTCCCAGTTTGGGTCCAGTACCCAGTGCATTCAAAGGGAAATGAAGTGTGAGTTGTGCCTTTGGAGAATCCTCTTTCCCCCCTGTCATACCCTGTCCTTCAGGGGCTGGGTTGTGGGTGATTCAGTACCAGATAAGATGGGATGAAACCTCCCACTCTGATTAAACCCTCCACCCTGTGCTTAGCTGCTCATGCATGCTGGTCTTCATTTCACTGAGAAAGCAGCAGCAGAGCACAACCTGCAGATGCAGGAGGTCTGGAAACAGCCACTTGGAAAGTGTTTGTGTTGGCTAATGTGACAAATTATGATGTGCTGGTTTTGAGTAGAGGCTCTGACTAGAACGAGGGCCCTGTGTGTCAGTTGCTGTGCAATACCAGTCAGGATCATTTTCTTCCCCAGACAACTTGGAGTGGGAACGAGATGAAGTGACCTGACCTTGGTTACCACATTCAGGTGAGTGACATGGCTGGGGCTGGAAATAATCTGTCAGCACCTGATCTGTTGTATTATCTGCCAGACTACACTTTATCAGTGTGCTGAGGGATGGATAATGGTTTATTGTTATTTCCCTGAAGAGCAATCACCTTGTCCTTGGTGTCTTTTACAGTGCTTTTCTGAGCTGTCCTTATGCTGCTTATCTGGCTTGTGGTCATTTGTTTTCACTTCTTTCCACTGTGCTTGCCCAGTTATAATGTTGTAATGGTCCCTCACATCCCTCTGAGCTGCACTACCTCTGTGTGTGTGTGTGTGTGTGTGTGTGTGTGCAGGTGCCTGGCACTGTCTGCTGCTCCCTATCTTCAGGTCACTATTTGTGAGGACACTAGCACCTTACAGCTTCAGGTAAAAGGGGTGGAGCTGCAGCTTTGCCTACGAAGCCTCTGGTCTCTTCAGTTATTGTGAAAGCTGAAATTGTTGTGCTTGACAAGTCTCTGTGCTTGTTCTTTCCCTGTGGTTCTCATTCTTGTCTTTCCAGCCTGTGAATATGGGCTGTTCTGAGCCAGGTGGGGTCAGTGCTGGCTCATCTCCTCCTTTTCTGTGTTGACTATTCTCAGTTAAGAACACACTTCACCAACACTTGCAGGATTAGGGAAGACAGGATCTAGAAGGCTTGATAGTGACAGAAGCAGCAGCAGCAGCAGCATTCTGTGGTGTAGCCCTGCTTGGATGGTCAGATGTCCATCTCACCAAACATGACATAAATGGATTGCTGTGGTGAAATGTCTGCATCTGGCATCCAGACTGATCCCTGTGCATAAACTGGCACAACCTCCTGACCTCTGAGTAAATTTAGGGTTCTGAAGAGCTCAGCTGGAAGAGACCTCCCACTGTCATCTAGTCCCACTGCCTGACCCCTTCAGGGGACAACAAAAGTTAAAGCCCCTTGTTAAGAGCATTGTGCAAATGCCTCTTAAACACTGGCACAGCCTTGGGGCATCAGGCTCCTCTCTAGGAAGCCTCAGTAAAGAGGGTGTCTTGCTCCTGTCTGGAGGCATTCAAGGACTTTCTCAGCCTTTTCCAGCTGTGGGGCCCAGAACTGCAGACAGTGCCCATGGCAGTGTTTTCACTTTTATTCAGAGAGCTGCCTTGCAGAGGCAGCCTTGTGTTTGTTTACAGTCACATTTTCCATCTTGTGAACTCTCTCTCTTCTTTTGTGAAAATAATTTGATTCCAAGGGGTGCAGGCTTTTTCTTTTGGAACAGATGATTGGTTGCTGTCTGGCCTCAACTCTTATAAAGGAACCCAACACTTTCCTTGCAGAACAGACACAGCCAATGCCCATTGACAAGCAGCAGCTGGGAGTCCTTAGGGAGCTGCTCCCTGTCTGTGTGTGGTGCTGCTGGGATGACACAGGAGCTGCTTCACAAGATGCAGGAGAAATTCCCCATCTTTATTCTGATTGCTGCTGGACTCTTGGATTTATCTGGTGAGTGATGTGCTTTGTTCTAATCTCAACTGCTCCCTTTCTGCCCTTTTCCCTCTAGTATCAGGGAGCAGGAAAACGAGGCCCAGTGTTGTGCCCTTGGTCTCAGGGGTGTGACAGCAGTGAGGTGAAGGAGCCACTTCTCTGTGCAGCTCTGCTGTAAGGCTCAGGACAGGGCTTAAATGTTTCTGCTGGGAGAGGATTAGTCAGGATACTTACCTGAGCCAGGAGACAGTCCAGTCCCCAGAGAATAGATGGACCCCTTCAGGGAAGGGAAAGCAAAGGAGAAGTCACTGATAACCAAAAGTAGTTCTGCTTCTCCACATGACCACAGAGAAGCTGTAGTCTTCTCCTGAGGCAGCACACTGGGGTGCCAAGCCTAAGGATTTTATCCAAGGCAAAACTGCTCAACCCCTGCTTTGCCTTTCTCAAAAAACACCATTTAAATTCATAACACTTGCATGCAGAATCACTTTTTAGCTTTTGGATACACGTATTTGCTGGCAGGTGCCTAAGGAAAAATGCTTCAAGCTTTTGAAGTGGAAAGTACATAAATATTTTAGTCCATGGTTTGGAAGGTGGGCTTAGGAATGTCAACCTTGTGAATGTGAAGAGGAAAAAAAATGTGTGGATAAAACAGTAGCCTTTTAAATGACAAAGTGGCTGCTTTGAATATGTGAAGAGAGACAGCAGCTGCCTGCAGGGTGGCAGTGGCAGAGCTGCCCACCCTCCCTCCTGCACTTTTCTGTAAGGAGCCAGGGGCTGCCTCCCTCCCTGCCTGTTGCAGTGTTGCTGTGAGCTGGGTGAAGTCCGTGGACGACTGGATGGACACAGGGCTTGTTTTCTGTCCATTAGGTGCCCCTGGGAATGAGCATCGTGTCAGTGAAGTGTTGGGCCTGAGCTTTCCAGAAGCAACCCAACCAGGAGCAGAGAGCAGCCCAGTGCCCAGTGGAGTGTTTCCCATTATAGAAGATAACTCAAAGGAGGTGACCTTCAATTTTCAGAGCCCAGCAGTTGATCCTACCAATGAAACACCAGCTGACTTCATTCCAGGCCACACAGAGCCACAGAGCACAGCCGTGCTGGCAGAGGAGCTGGTTAGAGACTTGGGGGTGCCTCAGCAGCAGCTCACAGAAGCAGCAGCTGTAGACCTGCAGGATGGACACACAGCTCCTCACAAGCCCTGGAGCAGCAGAGGTGTCCCTGTCTCCACACAAGGATCTCAGACTGCCACACATCTGGAACAGACAGACAGGCCCCTGCAAGAGAAAGCAGGACACATTCCTGAGGCTGGTTTCAGAGCTCCCAGCTCTGGCACTGGGCTGCCTCAGCCCTTCCTCACTGCAGGGACACATCAGGACTCTCACGGCTTTGCAGCTCTCTCTTCCACTCCCCTTATCAAGCAGATGGAGGTACCAAGTCCTAAAACATCTCTTCTGACTTCAGTGGTGAGTGTTCTCCCCCCAGGAAAAGAAATGGCAGCCTCTCCATTTCCCACGGGAGCTACAGTGGCTCCTGAAGGTGCAGGAGTGGGGTGGGTACCCCCAGGAGCACCTCCCACTAGCAAAGGGCCAAAAGACAGAAACCCACAAGTGCCCCCTGACAGCAAAGCTGGTGTGACACCTACAGACCTGAGAGTGACTAGAACCACAGATGCTGGTGGTGCCCCTTCTGCAGCTTCAGGGGGCCTGGGTGCAGCCAACTCCAGAGGGCACCAGGGAGGTGCTGTTCAGTTTTCTCCTCTTTCATCTCCGGGGCAAGGAACTACAGGCAGTAAAGTCACAAACACACCCATGGCTGTAAGGAATGGTTCTGAACACCCAACCCAGTTGCCTGCTCTCCAGACAGCCTCACAAGGCAAGGTGTATTCTCCTGTGGTGGTGAATCTGGAGGCTGCAGCTCATGGTAGCTTACTGCCATCTCAGGGGCCTGCTGGCACGACTGATGGACAGCAGCCCCTCTCTCTGTCTCGGGCCCTCAACTGTACTAAACAACATGTTAACCAAGAAACCAGCAGGAGCTCTCAGGAAGCTGCAGTTCCAGTTTTGCAGAGAGCCTCTGACCATCAGATGATAAGTGAACCTGAGAAAGCCAGAACCCCTGAGACCCTACAGGCATCCCCTCGTTCATCCTCATCGAGCCAGCCATGGATTTCCACATTAAAACTTTCCCAAACTACTCAAGAGCTGAAAGCAACAACATCTGCACTCTTTGCAGGTACCTCTACCTCTGGGGACACAGCCCTTCAGCCTCTAAGTGCTTCAGATGTTGTTCATGCAGGGCTGCAGCCACCAGGTACATCTGCTTCTGAGGGATTGCAGCCAACAGGCATCTCCACATCTGCTGGGACACGAGTCCACATACCAGCTTCACCCACATCTGCTGGTTCTGGGTCTCTGGTTCAAGGAACTTCTGCCCATCCTGTATCTCAGGAGGCCTTCCCTGTGATGCTGCAGATGAGCACAGTGGAAGACTCAAAGAGAAAGAAGAGTCTTCTCCAACAGATAGGTAAAACTGGTTCTGTCTCAGTGACTCCCCAGGCAAGCGCAGTCCCCAGCCTCTCTGGGCTGCATGACAGCAGGAGCCAGACATTTCCTCCTCAGAGCTTTGCCCCTTCAACATCCCAGAAGCAGCAGCCTGGCAGCCTGGCTGCTCTGGCTTCCAAGCCACCCTTGCTCCATGCCCAGGGAAGCCAGTCCAGCCCAGCAACAGCACGTCCTGAACCAGCAGTGCCTGGTGTGTCTGAGATGCCAGCACAGCTGGCACAGGCACTGGGGCAGTTCAGGGTGTCACAAGCTGCAGCTACCAACAGCCTCAGTGCCTTGACAGGGAATGGCCTTACCATGCTGCCTTCATCCCCATACTTGTCCTTTCTGCTCAGAAGCACTGATGGCATGATTTGCCTGCAGCCCATGCAGGATGCCTCTCTACCTACAGCGTTCCCAAACAGCAGTGTTGGGGGGCTGGTTTCCCTCCAGCAAATCCTGGCAGCATCCAATTCTTCAGTGCTGGACCTTGTGAACTTAGCAAACGTGAATCATTCTAGCTTAATTCTGGTTAAGCCTGTCTTTGTCCTTTTGCCCACTGACAGACCAGATTTGCCCGTGGTGCCCTCTCCTGAGGGTGAGCACAGAACTGCCCTCTTGCTCATGAACAGCCAGCATCAGAACGTGGCTACCCCTGAAAGCAGCCATAGCATCCCAAAGCAAACGGGTTCCTCTTCTCCCACTAGTAAGTCTCTGAGGCCTGAAGGTCTTCCCTCCACTGCATCTACCCAAGGGGCAGAGAAAGCAAAAGTCACTCAGCCAGTGCTGACTAATCCTAATGACACAGCCCTCACTAGTTTGTTTCAAGCTGTTTCCTCAGCATCACACCACTTGCTGGGCCCAGGGGTGGGGGCTGGCACTGCAGTGCAGGCCATGAATCTGCACGGGCTGGCTGAGGAGATGCAGGTGCCTGCTCCCCCTTCCCAAGAGGGCGAGGGCTCTGCCCTGCTCTCACTCAGGGGTGTGTTAGCAGAGCCTTTCTCCTCCCCTGCTCCCCTGGGAGTGGGGTCTGCACAGCATAGCCCCCATATTTCCCCCCAGCTATTTTTCACCACTGAAAAGCCATATTCTTCTGTAATTCCTTTCCTGTCAGCAAAGGGACTCCCTGGTTTTCAAATGCCAGCCCAAGCACCATTTGTTACCACAGGGACTGGGCATCAGGTTGAGCACAGTAAGAAACTATTGCTGCCAGCTACTGGCCATCACCCAGGCTCAGTGCCCACACCTTCCTCTGCCCACAGCCCGTGCAGGGGGTGTGTGGCCTTGCCCGTGGCTGGAACTGCACAGTACCCAGTAAAGATGCTGCTGGGCACCCTGCCTTTGCAGGCCCCAGCACAGCAGCTCCTCAGTACTGAGTCCCCTCAGAGGCTGCTGTCACAAGCTCAGTTTGTACCCAGCACATCACCAGCTTTCTCCCTGCATCCAGCTGGAAAAGATCACCAAGGTTCCGTGGCAGGCAGCACGGCCAGTTCAGGAGTATCTGCACCAGCCCCCATCGTGTCTATAAAACCCAACCTCAGTGAACAGCTGAAATTTACTCCCATTGTGCCCACTAAAATGCCAGGGGGACCAACCACAGCACCAGCACCTATTGTGTTTTCAACAGAGGTCCAAATCAAAACAACAACTTCTGGGAAACTTCTAACTACACTTCCCCATGCAAGCAGATATGGCAGCTCTCCTGGAAGCCCATCTTCGCCCACAGCTACACATGTTCCCCTGCTCTCAGCTGTGAAACATGGCCAGATCCACCGAGCCCCTGCTAAACTGCTTTCCCAGGCCAGCATGGAAGAAAACACAAAGCCAACTGAAATCAGCACAAGTGCAAGAAAAATGGGAACTGGCAAATTCTCGGGAACAAGCACGTCTGTGTTCACCACCAGGACACAAGTGCCCCCAGCAGTTGTGAGGAGTAAGTTTTTCACTCTGGTACAGCCATCTGGGTCTGCAGCATCTATTGCTCTTCAGAGAGAGCCTGAGTTGATACACCCCACGTCCCAGTCTGTATTAACAACGACTTCTTCACTCTCTGCAGCTAAGAGTGAGTATGTCAGTGCTTCCCTTAGAAACAACAAACAGTCTCACCTTCCAGCAGCAACTATCCGAGCTGATCCAGACGTGCTGCTGCCAACAGCTGCCAAAGCCATCAAATCCCCTGTGGTCTCTGCATCAGTGGGGAAGAGTGAGGGCACTGTGGTGAAAGGAGATTCAGTGACTGCAAACCAGCTCCCCACTGGGGCCCCCATGACTGTACCGCATCAGGCATCAGCAAGATACCATTTGGAGAAGGTGTTGCTGGAACAAGAGGCTGAACATGAGACTGGTCGTCGCAGCCCTGACCCTGTTCTGTATGACACTGGGCTATCTACAACAAAAGCATTTTCTGTCCTGGCTAATAGGCTTGTCCCTGAGGTTACCAATCAGTCAGCTGTCCTCGGTAAAGTAGCTGACAGTGATGCTGAGATGCTTCTAGCCAGAGATCTAATACAGTTCCTTCCAACCCCAGAGAATCCCTCATATTCCTCTGGCAGGCTGGCAGCACCTACACCACAGGGCAGTTCCTTGCTGGGTGTAACAGACACTGGACAGGCTGAGAGGCTGCCCTGGAACACAGAGGCAGAGGAGATGGTTCAAACAAACCAAGTAACAGAAGCAGCAGACGAAGGCTTAGTCACTGTTCTGACACTGCTGGGTTTGGAGCCCAGTGCCCTGCTGAGTGACTCTCACCAGAGGAGAGCTTTGCAGCCAGATGCCACCGTTCTGAACGGGTAATGACCTCCCTGTCCTTGGCTGTTGCAGATCTGTGCTGGGATTTAAGGGGAGAGGTTTAATATCCACATTGCTCTGCAGGCTCAGTAGCATGACTGTGTTGTACTGGGGTTTTAAAAACAGTTTGTTCAGCAATTGGAAAAAAAAGTAAAACCAAAGGGTCTTTTCACATTTCAGATATTTATACTGATCTCCAGACCTAGGGTCTTTTAACAACAGCTTTTACGTCTCTGCTTCTCCTCTCAAAGACAATTTACGTGCAGTTTTGCAAGCAGGAACATTTGGTGTTGCTGAAGGGATCAAATGCAATGTGAAGAAGGTAGATATTCCCACACAGTGAACACATAGAAGTTCTCTGTTCAACTGATTAGACTGTGCAGAGAGGCAGGAGGTGGGTCTGGGCACAGGAGAGCTCTGTCAGGCCAGGGTCTGCATATTGCTCATTAGTCTCAATAAGTGTTTGGTCTCCTGAGAAGTCACCCTAATGCTGTTTTACCCCTCGCAGGCTGGGGAGCCGAGCTGGGCCTCAGCTTTCTTTCCTTCTCTCCCCAAAGCTTGGCAGTGGTGAGCGACGACGCCTGTGGCTCCGGGAACTACAGTGTGCAGATGAGCCTGCGCTCTGCTGCAGATGCAGGTGCTGAGACCAAGGAGCTGACACGTTCCCCAGAGACCTTCCTGGCTGTGCTCTCCGTGCAGAGCAACAGCAGCCAGCCCCTGCTCCAGATCCGCTCGTGCTGCGTGACCCCTTCCGCCAGCCCGGGGGCTCCGGGCGCCGCCTGCTGCCTGTTCCACAGGTCAGGCTCCGTGCTGCGGGGGTGGGTGCAGCCTCCCCCTGCCCTCTGGGGGCTGGGAATGGGACCCTCTCCCTCGTATCCCGTGGCTACAGTCTGAGCTCTTTGGATTCAGGGTAAGCTGTACCAAGCTGCTTGCCGTTTGTCCTTTCCAGGTTGCCATTTGAATGCGGCCACATCCAGATACTGCAGAGCAGCGAGTCCAGAGCTGCCAGCTTCACCATCCAGCTGTTCCAGATGCTGAATCACTCAGTGGCCTATTTGCACTGTGAGCTTAGCATCTGTCTGCGTGGCAGCGCAGGATGCGAACAGGTAGGTGGGGCAGGTCTGTTCTCACTGCTCTGAGGAGCTGTTGGAAAGATTTGGTGCTTCCAGCAAGTCGAGTTGATTCAATAAAGAGCCTTGATGATAAATGACAGAGCTTCTTCCCTCATGTCCTGCAAACTCTGTCTCCTAAAGCCCCAGCTCAATTTCCACCCTGAATTAAACTACCTGAGCTCACAGTGCTTTGGTTTCACTGCACATGTAACCAGTGTAAGAGACTTGCCAACACATCAGCAGGTAGCAGCCTTATGGGAGAAGGTCTGGTGAGGAAGAGGCTCAGCAGAGTGATGTAATTTTGCATTGTAAATGATGTGGAAGGGCTCAGATCTGTCTCTGTATTGGATTGTCCTGGGTTGGGGATATGGCAGTTTTGAGTGTTTTTTTTTTTTGAAAGGTTTTTTTTTTTTTTGGCACAGTGGCTAGTGCAGGAGGTTCTGTTCAGGTGACACCAGTGCACCTCTGAGTGATTTTCATGTGTCTTTCCTAGGATTGCTTTGAAAGTGGGGAGCCACTTCTCCAGCCAAGTGACAGGAACAGCTACAGAAACCCACACAACCTGATCTCATTTGGTCCAGTTTTGAGAATGAACAACAGGTTTCTCTATAAACCTGTGGAAGGTGGGTCTCCTGTTTTTTCTTCTCTCTGTCTCTCCGGCAGGAGTTTGTTTGTAAGAAAAAGAATACACTTCTAGCAACTTCTTTGACAGCCATCTAGTATGACTGGAAACAGATCCTCAACTTTGTTTTGGCCTTCCTAGATCCCAAACACATGGTTAATCAGTGTCAGGTCGGATACTTGTTCAGAGAGGAGACAGGGCCAAATGCATCCTCTGCAGGAACTGAATCTTCAGAAGAAGAGAAAAAATAAGGCAGTGTCCTCTAGCTGAAAAGACTTTTCCTGCAGGTTGTACTCTTTTGGTGAAACATGGTGATGGAGGATGAGGACTGTAATAAAAATAATTGAGAGAGATATTCAGTCCTTCAAGTGGCTGGGTTTTAGGTGAGGTGACATAGGAGTCAATGTATTGGGGCCTTCTTTAAAATGTTGTTAGCTTTGCATCTTTCAGAAGGGAAGAGCAATGAGTCCTTTTTTGTTCTGAACTGAGAGAAGAGCAGATAGAGGTAGTTACGTGGCACATCAAGGAAACACCATCCTGGTATCCAAAGATTTAACTTGTGAATGTTAGGTGCAGGGTGAGGAGGGTTGTGAGTCAAGAGCATTTTCTTTTTCCATGCTTGCTTGGTGTGCTGTAAAGACAAGTGGGTGTTGCACCTTCTTTCTTCTCCCTCCCTCTCCTAATGCTGTTCACTGCTTCATCATTTCTTTTGTTATTTCCAGGTCCTGACTCTGCCATGCTGGTACCCATCCTGCTGGGATCCCTCACTGGCTTTGCTGTGCTGGGCACTGCTTTCATAAGCCTCTGGCTGCATCACAGACAGAAAACCAAGAACGGGCACTATCCACAACTTGAGGAAATCCATGGCCTGTGAACAACGAGCAGCTGCCTGGTCCTGCAGCTTCTGTCCCACTGCTGCAATGATCAGAAAAGCAACTGATTTT
This sequence comes from Ceyx melanurus, assembly GCA_024611195.1. Lineage (NCBI taxonomy): Eukaryota > Metazoa > Chordata > Aves > Coraciiformes > Alcedinidae > Ceyx > Ceyx melanurus. Next base: position 12,180 of record JANHGL010018446.1, read on the forward strand.
GCTTTGCACACTGTATTGCTTTGGTAGAGCTTCTGGTACCCCAGGGCACAAGAGGCCCAGTCTCTGCTTTAAGCACATCCATCCTTCCTTTAATTCTGCCTGAGCAAGACCACAACATGCAGAATAGAGATAATTGTAGCAGTGGTCCAGCTCAAGGAGGCATCAGCACCTTAGCAATGAAGGCTGGGAACTGCAGCTGCGGTGGGTCAGGAACCGATCTCAAGGCGCTTGGCAACAGCTTTTTTTGGGAGGGTGATGAAGCGTCTCAGGGAAGGGGTGTTCATCTGGCAGGGGGAGGGACAAGCCTCTCGGGGTGAGGAGTTTCAGAGTCATGGGGGGTGGTCAGCAACCCCCCCAGAGTCTGGGTCAGCAGGGGGGTCAACCCTGAACTGAGCGGGCTGTGGCAGCAAGAACCGGGTTTGCTGTGAGTGATGTTCAAGAGCGGGACTGCGCAGGGTGCGGAGGGACAGGTGACAGGCAACTGCTCTGAGGCTGTTCCAGTGTATTCCCTGCTCAGTGTGTTCCCTGTAACCACCTTTCTGTGCCCGGTGTCCACTCTGGATTGCTGCCATTCCGGGCAGGTGCGTCTACCCGGGAAATAAACTGACTCTGGTGTCTAAGTGCGTGGTGTGACTTCACTGTTGCGGCCCCGGGAGGCTCTGCGGCCAGCAGACCGGGAGCGGCGTGTGCGGGACCAGTTTGTCCCGCCGGCTCTGCCCGCCCGCAGCGAGAGCCGGGCGGAGCGGGGCGCGCATGCGCGGGACGAAACCGAGGCTATATAAGAGGCGAGCGCGAGCAGAGGCGTCGAGAGGTGAGAGCGGCGCCTGAGGGGAAGGAGCGGGAAGCAGAAGCGCGCGAGCGCCGGC
>JANHGL010018447.1:0-28786 GCA_024611195.1 Ceyx melanurus
ACCCGCCCTTCCCTTCTTCCCCATCCTCCGTCGCCCTCGGAGGCGCTGCGGGCCCACCCTCCCTCCGGGCCCCGAGCCGCCGGTCCTATCCCGACCCGCCCGCTTGTTCGCTCTGAAGCCGAGTGGTGGCGGCGCGGGAGGCGGGGCCCTAAGGCCGCGTCGAGGCCGCGATTGGCGGCACCCCAGCCCTCCCGCTCCTCCCCGCTGGTGAGGCCGGTTGTCCCCCCTCTCTACTACTCTCCGGGGTGGTTGTGCGGGTGTTCCCGGTAGGTGAGGCCCCGCAGGGGCGAAAGCGGGTGTTGCTCGGTCGCGTTCGTTGCATGCCAGTGCTTTATTTCCCTGCAGTCTTTGAAGCAGAGCCCTGCTTGGCCGCAAGACCCGGGTCTGGCAGAGGGAGGCTGCAGCGTTTTTGCCTCAGCTCAGTGCCCGCAGGTCGATGTCGCAGGGCTCTGCTCTCCGGTGGAACTCTTGCCTCCTGCGTGCCAGGTTCTCCCCCTCCATCTGCGGCATGTCTTAGCACCGCAGACGTGGGAACTGCTGAGATGGTGGATAACACAGACTGTTTGCGTCTTTAAAAGATTATTATAAGCAAGCCAGCCTTCTAAATTCTGTATTTTTTTGCGTCGTTCTACTGTAAACAAAAGCTGCTTTTCTTTCTCACATCGTGAGGCATAGAAGGCACATCAAAATAAAAGGGAACCCTGAAGAGCCGTATGAGGAAATCAGTGGAACAGATTGAGAGTAGTGCTGTCAATTTACAGGCAACAGAGGTAATAGTTGCTGGAATTTTCCTGTAAGATTGAATTTATGCAGGATTCTTCAGGATTAAGAAGACCTTAAATTGCTGGGATTAATTAGTTGGTAGAAATTATTTTCTACCCCACATATGCAGGGTGTCACGACTGTAAGTTACAGAAAGTGATCAACTGCAAATACATAAATATAGAGAGATTTTCAATGATTATTTTATTTTTTAATTCCTTCTAGTTTACAAGTGTAATTACTCATGATGCTTTCATGCTGTGGTATATGCTGTTGATACTTCAGAGATAAAAAGTGCTGTCTGTAGAATTCCAGAGGTGCTCAGGAGAAGACAGTTTATGTTGTGATGTATCTTGAAGGGTATTTCTTCTCTAGTTGGCTATGAGTCCAAATATAAGCTCGATGTATTATTATATATTGTACTAACCTCTCATTTTCTTTCAGGTACCTCATCAATACCTTGCAGAGGCAATGGAGGCAATGATGTTGTAATTAAAACAGAAACCAAGAGTATTCTTAGCTGAACAACACTCAATATCATTCAATGCCTAACATTTCAGAAGATGAAAAGGAGAATGGTTCTGGAAACAATGGCAACACTGACAACAAACCTGGGAAAGAATTCCCAGAAGCTTCTCTTCGGGATCCCATGAAACCATACTGCATGCCAGATGCCTCCACTGCACCCTTGGGGTCCAGGGGTGATGGGCATTATCCATGGGGATGCCCAGTGACCCATACCCGTGAGAAATTTTATACCATCTGCTCAGACTATGCTTTTTTAAACAGAGTCACGTCCATTTGTCAAAGCCCAAGTGCTTCAGTCAGTGCCTGCCTCTCCAGCAGTGCTGCCTTAACCGCGGGAAACAACACACCCAGTTTACTCGCCATTCAAACCGGTGCTTCGGAGATCATCTACAGCCAGGAGGCTGAGCTGGGAAGCTTGCCCGGGGGGATTGGAAAGCTGCCACTTGCATGGGAAATCGACAAATCCGAGTTCGACGGCGTCACCGCCAACCTGAAGAACAAAGCAGGTGAGGGTGAGGAGGATTTGATGTGGTGAGGGGGGGAAAAGGCTTCACTTAGCAACTGGTTTGTGGGGGTGTGACAAGAGCTTGGACCTCATTTCAACAATCTGCTTATCTGGAAAACATCAGTGTGGTGGGAGGAGTGAAGGTCAAGTGTAGCTGCCTAAAACAGTGTTTAGAACAACTTATGTTTAACTCCTAGGGGTTTTTTTGGGCTATTGTTTGGAGTGGCTTCTGATTTTGATGAGTTTTTTTCTCCCTCGAGTTTTTGGGGTGTTTTTTTCCCCTTCTTTTAGTAGGACCTAATGTGATTACCTTGTGAGTAATCATTGCTGTAGATTTTTGTTTTCCTACTGGCTCACTAACTAGGCAAATTGCTGTTTATCTTAGGAGAAAAACACTTGAGTGAAACTTGGAAACACTTGCTAAGTTGCCGTTGCCTTTTTATGTCTACAAGTAGTGTCCTTAAAAATAAACAAATCATAATGACCACCAGAATGGTCATTTTTTCCAAAACAGATGTGATTTATTTACTTATTATTTATTTACTTATTATGGCTTAAAATGGGGTCAGAAATTCTGCTCTGCTATGTCACCCACTTCACTTTCCACTGCCTCAGTGGCTTACAGAAAGAAAAAGACCTTGGGGGGGTGTATTATTCTTCCTGGATTTGCAGGTAAGTTTTCCTCAGAATGTGTATCTGGTTACAGAGCTTGGCTGTGGAAAACAAATAATATTAATATTAATTAATATTAGGAGGTGGGAAGTCCATGTTGGCCTGGGAGTCTATTTCTGGGGTGGCTAATGCATTAGAATAATCAGATTGGCTGCTCTCTAAGCAGTTGGGCAGGTCATCCCTGATTCTATTAAGAAGACCACAGTGTTGTTGATGGAGCTAATGGCAGATTTACAAGCCTGTTGACAATCTTGATGATGTATTTGAGGGTTTTTTCTTTCACTTAATGTTTAGTCCCAGTTTACACTTCACTAACAACACCAGCATCTCTATTTGAGGTGTATCCTGTTACTAAAAATATATAGGAATAAATCAATCAAAGGTAATCTAGGCACTCATTTTCTTCTGGAATTTGTTTTGCAGGCAACATGAAGAAACAAGTGACAAAGAAAAAATCTGTGGACAAAAAAAGCAAACAATACAGGGAATGTCCTCAGCATTCTGCTCTTGAAGATGTGAAGGAGAGGAAGGTGTTGGACCTCAGGAGATGGTCGTATTGATGATTTCTATTTGAGAATATCTCCATACAGTTTGGTTTTTTTTTAGTAGAAATGGGGGTATGTTAAGCATCCATATGCTAAATCTTACACATTCCACAAAAAGAAGGAGAGTTTCCCTCCTATCTGTTGAAATAAACCAAAACCCCATAACATTTTCCTTTCATCTCTAAAATAATCCAAGTTCATTAGCATGGGCAGGCAGAAAATAACCTTCAACACAGCACCAATGTGTTTATTTCTGATTTTTCTTTTCACTGGGAAATACTTGAGAATCTGTCAGTTCTGTGCAACCTCTGTTCCATGAATTCACTAAATTCACTTAGTTTAATGAATCCATCTGGTTCTTAGGGTATGTCTCTGACATCAGAAAGTTAGCCCAGGGAATCTGTGACCTAAAATGACATTCATTAGTAAATTGGTAGAGGAGCAGTATAATGTAGGAAGAGACTGAATCCAACTGTACATTAGATTAGTAAAAACCCATTTTTTCCCTGCAGGATCATTTGTACACAACTCCTGTGGAGCTGTTAGAAATTTGACTGATGTGTGTGAAATAGGGTAGTAGCATCTGACCAACTGAAATAAATTAATGTATTCCTATTTTTTTGTTTGTGTAAAATGCACTTTTTTTTTTTTTTTAATACAGACATAAAAAACATTTAATATGTCACACAGAAAAGTAGTTCAGGTTGCTCCTGTAGCTAAATCAGGAATGCTCACTGATGTGTTTGGGTTTTTGTTTTAGGTATTGTGTTAGCAGACCTCAATACAAGACTTCCTGTGGAATTTCATCCTTAGTGTCCTGCTGGAATTTCTTATATAGTACTCTGGGAGCTGGAAGGTAAGTCACACATAGGCTGCTTTGATTCTGTGGAGTCTAAACTACATTGTTAATTACTTATATTTTTTATTTTATTTTTAGTTTACCACCTATTACTCAAGAAGAAGCTTTGCATATCCTGGGCTTTCAGCCCCCATTTGAGGAGATTAGGTTTGGTCCCTTCACTGGAAATACAACTTTAATGAGGTATGTTTGGTCCTTCTGATGCACCTAAATTGTTAATATATGCAAAAATAATATCAAACTGGGTGTTTATATAATAAATAGAAATATTTACTATAGCAAATAGTTAATTTATTAAAAAAATAAGTGTGGCTGACACGAGTTTCTTAAGTTTTAGAATAAGAAGCTGTGACAGTGACCAAAGAAACTTTTCAGAGTGTTTTGCACAGTGCAGTGTTGCTACACAGATGAACATGAAATTCTACTTGATTTTTAGTTATTTGTTTAATACTATATAACACTTGAATGAATCCAGTCTCCTAGTTAGGAATTTTTTACTTTACCCTCACTTCCCTGTTTTTGAAAATGCATGTTAAATGCTTATTATTGTCATTGAGACAGCCTGAAAAGGAAACTGATCTACTAAGAGCTTTATATAAAAAAATTATTTAATAAAATAAAAAATGAGATAGTGAGTGCTGCACCTTTGCTGTAATGGAGCTATTCAGGAGGAGGAGAAGGGAAACCAAATCAAACCCAAAAAAAGAAAGGAGAAAAGAAAAAAACAAAGAAAAGATGGGACTGGAGTCACAGAACACTTGAACTTTTAAATTCTGTTTCAGTTCTGCTCTGCTGTTTCCTAATCTTGAGAAGCTTGGTTTGAACTCTTTCTCCTTTTTCATGCTTGTTTTATTAGACTGAAAAGTAGTTTTTAGGGTTAAACAGGACCAGGAGCATCTTGAATATCTTGACAGGGTTTCAGTGTGTTACTATCTTCAGGAGTGTGAATTTGAATCTTCTAATGTTTAAAAGTGAATACTTGTGACAAAAACTTTCCTGGCAGACCTGACCTCACTGCTGCTGTGAGGAGGTGCAGTGTGGGACTCCTGCAACACTTGGGCATGGTGTGACATGTGTGACAAGCCCAGCATGATAGAAAATCTTGTTTGAAGGGTCCTGCATTCTGGTGTCTTAGAAGATTCCCTTTGTGTAGCTTGAATTGTGGTTGGAGTTTGGCACTTCAGAATATGTCTTTCTAAAAGTTGAATAACAAAGTTGGAGGTGTCTGGACTGAACACAGTAGAACCAGCATTTCACATCCAGCCCTTGTGGATCTGCAAAAGCCAAAATAAAAGGCTTGGAATCTTTATTTATCTTTATTTGTGTTAAATTCTGTTTGTATTAGGGTACCATGACCATCTAGATACTAGTGTGGTAGGTACTTAGCACACTGAACCTGTTCTTTTCTGAACTGTCAAGCAGAGTGGGAGGAAAGAAAATTGCATTCAATACCTCTTGAGTTACTACAGTCTTTAAGCTTATTGTTTCAGATGGTTTAGGCAAATAAATGATCACTTCCATATCAAGGGATGCTCATATGTTCTGTACAAACCTCATGGGAAGAACAAGACAGCTGGAGAAACTGGTATGTAGCTGATCCTAAAATGTTCCTCTTGTTGTATATTAACAGGAAGATGTGTGTGGGGGAGCAACACATTTGTATTTAAGCACTTGAAAAACCTGTGTTACATAAAAATTTAGAATGTGCAACACAAAGGGCTTATGAATGCCTTGAATAAATGGTTTGTAATTAAAAAAATTACAAAAAAATTAAAAAAAAAAAATTACAAAAAACCCCACAGTTTTCAAGTTGTGAGCTCATCCATTCTGCCTGACTTGAGCTGCCATCTGTCTCCAAAAATTGTGATTATTCTCCATTAGTTGGTGTTCCTGAGACTGGGAAATCCAGTCCATACTTTATACTGCATTTCCCTAGTACAGACTGGATGGCAGATGTGTTGAGAAATACATAAATAAATAAAAATTAATACTTATTTTTTATACCTTGAAGGAAGTTAATATGAAGAAGCTTGAAATCAAAACTCATTTATTTTGTGCATGCCTGTCAGGTTGTGTAAAAAGCAGTATAACTATTTTATACATGATATTATTATCAAATACATTATAATTATCAAGGATTATACATTATAAAATACTCTATATATTATCAAAATGTTGTATTATTGTTTTGTTGGTGTTTTTGTTGTTTTTTTAATGCTTTGTGCAGCATCCAGAGCACTCTGGGCTGTAACCTCATCTTCTTTTGCAGCTGCAGGGGCCCTTGCAAAGCTGACCAGGGGACTGAAAGATGAATCCATGGCCTACATCTACCATTGCCAAAACCATTATTTTTGCCCAATTGGATTTGAAGCAACCCCAGTAAAAGCTAGCAAAGCCTACAGGTAATGTGTTTATTTTTGTTTTAACATAAATGTACAGAAGAATGTACTGCAAGCTGATACTTTTTGTCTCCCCAAATGATGTTTGAGTGTGTGTTGTAGAAGCATTGATGTCTGAACTAGCAAAACACTGCCATGGGATTTGAAAGGATTGACCTAAATTGGAACACAACTAAGCACTAGATTGAGAGAACTTAAATAGAAAACTGTAAGTGGTGCTGAGAAACTGTTTAAAAGGCATTTTAGCCACATATAGGAGAGGGAAGTTAGTCACTTGAATGACAAGTGAAGGTAACTAGTGTGAAATAGGCCAGATTATTACTATTTTTTTTAAGGAAAAACACTAGAAAGCCAGCTAATTACAGGGGGAGACTTGCCAGGGAATTTGAGGTGAAACAAAATAAATAAGTGTATATGTGTTGGGATTTTTTCATTATAAACAATAAGCAAAAAGCCTGCAGTGTTATGAATCCATTATGAAGTGGATGATGGGATCAAATCTGTACTTAGAGAAACCAGTGTTTGTGTGTGGTGAGAACTGGGGATGTGTAGGTATTTCAGGATGCTGGTTTCAGTGTTGATGAGTATTGGTGATAAACTGCAGCTACTAGAGTGGAAGGATTAGAGGAGTAAAGCTACCTGAATAATTTGTTGGCAGGAATTAGGGTGAGAGAAGATAGAGGAGATCTCTGGACTACCAAAGTATGTTTGGCTTCTTTAAAGAAGCTGAGAATGCTGGAGTACATCTTAAAAGACCAGGAGAAAATATGTCAGGATTCTAGAATAAAAATGTAATTTACCTGAATAATACCACCCTGACAATCTGAAATTATTCAGAATAATTGATACAGGTTTCAATTAAATACAGGTTTTACAAGAGCAGAACAGCATTGATATTCATACTAAGTTTAGGAAAAGTCTTTCTTGTGTTAAACCCACACATTTTAAGCTGGAAAATGTGTGTTTTTGTAAAGCATTTAACTTGCTGCTATATGATATGCTGAGAATGGGGCTTTTTACCTCATTCACAGAATCATATTAATCTTTTTTCCCCTCTTTCAATGTAGTTGCAAGCACAAGTAAGTATCAGGTGTTTGACCCTCAACTGTTGGTCAGTATTTATTAGGATTATCACTGAGCAATAGATGACAATCCCTGGCCAAATTAGCAGTTGAAAATAGTGGGGAGTGCTGAACAGTGACCAAAGCAGGTCACTGGTGTAAGGTGAACCTCAGCCTTCACTTTGCATACCAAGCAGCCTGCCTTGGGCTGTGTTGAAGAAGCAGTCACCTCAAGGGATGGAGAGTGCTGTCTCCACATCTCCAGTTCAAACTAATTATTGTTTGGGTTAATAAAGCCTAATTATTTGTATTTAATTTGTTCCTGGTGTGAATCTGACTGTAGGCTCAATAAAAGCTTTATGACAAAAACAATACAGAAGGTATTTAACAACACTGCAGTTGCTGACATGCCCTGTGAGTGAGGAGAGTGTGGAAAATTGGCCCCAAATGGAAGTCCAGTCTGCTGAAGTTGACCAAAAGGTTCTTGGCAAACAAACATTATCAATCACTAAGTGTCTGCACTGGAAAAGTAAAATTTATTAGATGAAAAATGCAGTTTGAGAAATAATATGGTCCACTGGGTGGAAACTTAATGTGCCTTACATCTGGTTTGATTTTATATTGCTTAGTAATAAGCAGTTTCAGTTTCAAAACAATTTCAATACTTTATGGTTGAAATGGATTCTCAGTCACTTTTAAGGAAATATTAGATTTTTTTTCTTAACAGCAGATCACTTCTAACAATATAACATGAAGCAGTGAGTTCACTGAGCTTTTATAGCCTTATTTTAGGCTGGAGGTCAGACCAGAAGAACATCCTGTTCTCTTGAGATCTTCTAAAATCTTACTAGGAAATTACTTTTAGTCTCCATAAGCACTCTCAATAGATTCTGTAGCAGTTCTTGTGTAGCTGTTTTTTCATTCCAATCAGAAAGGAAAGCTTTCCTTTAACACTGAAGCTAAGAAATGTTTGAGTTCCCCAAGCAATGGGTGGATAGGCTGCTGTCCTGAGCTTAGGAGACAGTTCTTAGGTTACCCACAGCCTTCCTGTATGATCTTAGGTTGCTGGATTTGGACTCGGGAGACCTGGGTTCAGTTCCCAGTTCAACCACAGACTTCCAGTGTGACTTTAGGTAAGTCCATCTATCCTGTGTCTTGGTTTCCCATCTGCAGTGATGGCATAGATTGTTGTTTTACAGGGGATTTAATAAGTAAAGTGGTTGCAATCAGTAATATGCTCTCTAATACTCTAGGCAGAAAATTCCCAGCTTTTGTCACAGTTGAATGTAGTTTCTTCTGGGATAATTAAACACAGGAACTCACAGAACAATCCTCTCTATCTCATCTGTTTGCCCTGATGTGTCTCTCATATTTTTTTTTCCTGACAAGCTTACAGCAGACTTTGAATTTCTTGGACAAACTTCTCACCAACTTGAACCAGCACTGGTTGAGGCTTTGATTTTTCAATACATGGCATTGGATACTTAGGAGGACACAATTCAACCTTTTTTTCTTTTCATACAGGTTGCCCTGCAGCTTTTAGTAACAGTTGTCAGCTGGAATCTGGTTTAAAAATAGCAGAAGGGGCTCTTCCATGGTTAGACATCCCAGGCAGGGAGGAAGATGTTTGTTGCACCTTTGTGTGGCTTTCCACAGCTCTTCTTTCCATTGGATATCATGCTAGACTGCCTTTCATCCAAGAAATACCATTTTAAATGAAGATTGTGAAATGAAGCCTTGTGAAATGAAAAGTTTTCCTGTGTGCAGTTGCAAACACTGTTTGTATCACAGGAGCTGGTTTTTAGTTGGGTTGAGGAAACAATTTTTAATGTTAAGAAATTCTATAAGGAACAATAGAATGTTAGTTTCTGTTTGTAGTAAGAACAATAAATAATAAATCTCACTAGGGTTTTATCTTCTGTTGAACAGAGGTCGTGTCTTGCAGCAAGAAGTAGAATATTGGATCTTAATTGGAGAGCCAAGCAGAAAACATCCAACAATTCACTGTAAAAGGTATGTTGCTTGGTAAGAATATAAACCAGTATGTTTCCTCTCAAAACAATTTGTATTTCTCTGCTTTCACCAAGTGACTTTTTAGTTCTTTTGAATGAATATACTGACAGCCCTAATGAATATAAAGACAGCCCTGCTCTACACAGGTCACCCCTAAACTGTGCCCCTCAAACCCACATCCAAACACCCCCAGGGCTGGGAACTCAACCCCTTCCCTGGGCAGCCTGGGCCAGGCTCTGCCCACTCTGGCAGGGAAACATTTTTCCCTCCTCCCAGTCTGGATACCCCTGGAGCAGCTGGAATCCATCCCCTCTGCTTCTGGCACTAATGCCCTGTGAGCAGAGCCCAGCAATGGCCTGGCAGGGGCTGCAGAGAGTGAGGAGGGCTCCCCTCAGCCTCCTCTTCCTCACACTCCACACTCCCAGCTCCTTCCATGGCTCCTCAGCAGATGGATTCCCCAGCCCCTTCCCCAGCTCTGTGGCCTCCTCTGCACTGGCTCCAGCCCCTCCAGACCTCTCTTGTCCTGCTCCAGTCCTAGTGAGAGCTAGAGGAAGTTTGTTGCAGTTGGAGCTATGAAACTGAAGAGCTGGGTGAATAGGGAAAGATTGAATTGAGAGGTTAAATTGAGGAGTGAGTCACAGTGAGAGCAGTCTGGTAGAAACATTTAATGGGAAAAAAATCCAAGGGTTTGAATAGAACTATATAAAAGGGTAAGAGATGATTAAAGAAAAAATGAATATTTCTCCTCCCCAAATCACATTTTGCTTCTTCCTTTCACAAATAGGTGACTTTTTTTTCCAGGGTGAGCAACACAACTAATATCTCACAGTGCTCTTACTCCTTTTGGAAGGTGTTTCCCAAGAGCAGGAATAATTATTGTTAATGCCTTGATTAGAAGTGATGCTTTTATATCTAGCTTGATATCTCTAATGCTGTGGGGTTTATATCTTTACACAGTTTAAATCACTGGTAAGACTATTTCAAGCTGAAAATCTGTATTTGCAGGCATGTGTACCTAAGTCTCAGTGGTGCTGAGGTTTCCTAAATGTCAGCTGAGTAGTAATAATATTATTCTGTAGGTGGGCAGATATTGTCACTGACCTAAACACCCAAAATCCAGAATATCTAGATATCAGACACCTGGAGAGAGGATTGCAGCATCGAAAAACAAAGAAGGTAAGGTAAACTTCACAAAGATGGGGGGAAATTTCTGCTAGAGTTTTAGCAAATTCTTTATCCTCCAGCAGTGTTCTTCACCAAACCAAATTTGTTACCAAGTGTTGCTGAAGACACGAGTCAAAAGCAAGTACCTAAGTAGCAGAATTGTTTGTTACCTTGTAGAACAAGGTGCAATGCAGCAGTAGCCTGGCAGGTGCTAGGATGAGCCAGGATATCTACATATACATTTGGTCTCAATATTTAACCCTGTTGGCCTAAAATGTAGCTGCAGTGAATATGAAAATACTCTATAAACAAGTTACAAACAGATGCTTTTGGTTCATGACCTATATTTAAGCCAGAAAGTACAGTCAAGTAGGATCAAACATAAAAACATGTTTTGTTTTGTTTGTGGTGAGGTTTTTTTGTGTTGTTATTTTTTTTCTTAATTATTTTATCCACTAAAGTGTTAATTTCAAATACCAGTGTGTGTTAGAAATGCAACTCTGTGAGTTTAACCAAGAACCTTTTCATTGCATTTAGGTTGGAGGAAACCTTCACTGCATCATTGCCTTTCAGAGACTTAACTGGCAGAGATTTGGTCCCTGGAATTTTCCATTTGGAACTGTTAGGCAGGATAAACAATCCCAAACACAGGGAATTTCCAAATCTGAGAGTGAAGACAATATCTCTAAGAAACAACACGGACGACTGGGTCGATCCTTCAGTGCTAGTTTTCATCAGGAATCAACTTGGAAGAAATCTAATCTTCGTGAGAGGAGGAACAGTGGGTATCAGAGTTACAATGATTATGATGGAAATGATTAAAATTAACTTTAGATACTAGAGGTGATATATTAAAGTTAGTTTTAATCACAACACATTAGGGATTTATTAGTCCTAGAATACTTATGAATAGAAATTACAGCTAAGATACAGCTTTGTAATGCTAAATAAATCTGATTATATGGATGAGGCCTGATGTATAAACTGACAGATAAGCACAGATTATTGTAGTCTCTCAATCAAAAGTATGACAGCAAAATCAATATTTTATTTTGAAATAATTGTACTATGTCCTGATCTGTGAAAACAAGAGAGCAGATTGAAATTAGTCAAAGTAATAAACAGACTCACTGAAAATACTTAGTATTCAAAAGCATGACAATTTATGATATGGCTTTATAAAATGGATTATTCTGCAAATGGTGTAAGGATAAAAGTAAACATTGCCTTTCTTTTTAACACTCCATTTTATTAAGGCTACCCATATCCAGTGAAAAAGAAACCAATCAGAGAGGTTAGAAAACCTTGTCAGATACACAGAGTGAATGTACATCCTCCATTTAGTTCCCAGTAGACTTCTGTCAGCCAGATAATCATATCTTGGTCAATCAGGTCTCAGTTTCTTTTCCCTTAGCTGGATGCCTGTTTTAGGCTGGGAGGAATCACCTGTGGCAGGGCAGGTTTGAGGATGGACCTTCCTTTTTGCTTTTGCTCTGTGGGTAACAGCAGTTGAATTCTTATCCTGGAGCCTCTTGAGAGCACAGACAACACATGCTGGTGAAATTCAGTGTTAAAAAGCTGCATTTACTATTAGCCAAATGAGCCAGCTGAACACTGTGTTCTGTTGGCAGTTCTTTTCTTTGTTCAGTCTTAAAACCTCTGTCATTTTTCTGCTGCTCTTTTGACTTTGTTTGAAAGGAATGCAAGTGCCCATAACTGCTGGCAGCCCTGATATTATATACCTCTTGGCCAGCAAACAGTTCAAGCATTTTCAGGTGTCCATGTGGAGTCTTTCTTTGTTTTCTTTTCTTCCCTCTACTTTGAAATTATCCTGCAGCAATTGTCACTTTCTGTGTACAAATGTTCGTACCTGCTCAAGGATTAATTTTGTGACATAAAAAGATTTGTCATGGAATGCAGGGGTTTTGTAGGTTGCTGCTTTTGTTAACCAAAAAAAAAAAGGGAGACTTTTAGACTTTTGTTCACTCAATAAAAACGGTTTTCTATTTTGTAGTTTGCTTTTCATTTGTCTTGGCAATGCTGACCCTGTGTTTAGTGAAGACCTTCAGGAAAGTAAGTAAGGAAAGGAACAAAACTGCAAGCCCTGTGTAGCTAACTAATCTCAGAGGTAGGATTTCTTTGCTAATAAACCTGTGCAGCCACTGTGACTTAACCTCTACTGCTTAATTTCCCAAAGTGTGTGGGCTGATGATTGAACAAAACCTGTAGGTTTTGAACATTTATTTTCCAGATTAACTATTTTCAAACTTTATTTTTCAAAGCTGAATTTGGATTGGGGGCTCAAATATTTTTAAAATACCTAAGGTGTGTTCTTCAGGGTAACTTCACACTTGAATGAGTGATGTAAACATCTATCAGTTTTCTCTCCTAGTTGCACTGGGGAATGGGGTGTAGCCTGCTGCTGTTCTCAAGTGGGTTTGTTGTGATTGACTTACGTGTTCATTATTGTTTTAATTTGGGGTCAGAGAGTGTCAGCACTTCACCAATAAAGTGCATAATGTATTTGTTTCTTCCAGCATAGCAGAAAGATGATGCATGTCCTTGGGGACCTGCTGCTGGGAGCTTTCTCTAGGGCTTCCTGGCGAGGAGGGGGATGCAAGTGAGGGACAGTGGGGATGTGGGGGAGCAGAGGGGAGAGAATAATGGAATGTCAGGGGTTGGAAGGGACCTGGAAAGATCATCTGGTCCAACCTCCCTGCCAGAGCAGGGTCACCTAAACTAAGTCACCCAGCAACAGATCCAGGGGGGTTTGGAATGTCTCCAGAGCAGGAGACTCCACAACCTCCCTGGGCAGCCCCTGCCAGGCTCTGCCACCCTCACCGTGAAAGGCGCTTCCCCGCAGCTGCGGGATCCCTCAGGAACAGCGTCGGCAACCCCCCGAACCACCGGTGCTTGAGAGGAACGAGCGAGACACCGCCCCGTAGCCACCGTCACGGGGCCGAGCTCCGCCCCGCCAACTTCCCAGCGGGCGGCGGGGCGGGCGCAAGCGCAGGCCGAGCCCGGAGGCCGAGCCCGGAGCCCGCGGAGCTGTCAGGGGCTTGTGGGGCCGCAGGTCGGTCCCGCTGCAGCTCAACCCCGCCGCGCTCTTCGGAGCACCCCCGAGGGAACCACCCGCAAGCGGCTCCAGCGGCTGCAAAGGGCGCTGGTGAGCGAGCGAAGCCTGCGCGGGGTCGTTTAATCGTCGGTTGATTCTCAGAGATTCTCCTATGTCGAAGTAGCTGAGAAAGGAAGATGGGAGTTCAAGGGCTCTGGAAGCTGCTGGAGTGCGCTGGGAGACCGATAAACCCAGAAACGCTGGAAGGAAAGATTCTCGCCGTTGGTATCCTTTAAAAAATAAAGCTGAGGGGGAACGTCTGAGCAGTTTCCAGTATTTCTATGTGATTATTGAACTGTTGAAATCATGACCACGTTTTGATAGGTAAATTTAATGTATTAAAGTATATGGAACACTAAGCTTTATATATATATATATATATTAAAGAGGAAGCTCTTTTTCTTAAAAAGTTTTTTTTTAATAGGTTCTTCACACAGATGTTCACTTACAGGATTTTGTGTTTTATAACTAAATGTGCTTTGTAAGTAAAATATCAAGACTACAAGCTGAAAAACTTCATTTGCATCATCATACGTGCTTAGTTAAATGCTGGAAAGACTTGGAAAGAAGTTAGCCTTCATTTATTTGCAAAAATAACTGGGGAGATGCTGTTTGCTGCAGATTCTTAAAGCTCTGCTTTTTGGCTAGGCTGGAGTTCAGAAGTATTTGGATAACATTGGCTTTGACAAGCCAAGCCTGGAACAGTGGGCACAAGCCCCTTAGTGAAATGAGAAACCTATTAGAAACTATTAACGTGGTAAGACAGCAGAATTTTTTCCTCTTAACGGTGCTTTAAGATATCAGCATTTGGCTGAACCAAGCCATCAAGGGAGCCAGGGACCGTGGGGGTAATTCCATCCAGAACGCTCACCTCCTCACTCTGTTCCATCGACTCTGCAAATTGCTGTTTTTCCGTATTCGACCCGTCTTTGTTTTCGATGGAGAGGCACCGCTTCTGAAGAGACAGACCTTGGTGAGTACCCCTGCTCGAGTCACTGTCATGCAAAACGGGACGTGTGTCAGTTTTCCTTTTCAATCTGCTTGTAGTTCTGCTCCAGAAGGATGGAGGGTGTGGAGAGCACTGCTGTGCAGGTGCTGTTTGCTGTCTTGGTTAGTTGTTGGGAGGATGCAGCAGCTCCCTCTGGATGCACTCGGGTGAGGTTTGTGTAGAAAACAGACTGCAGGTGGCACAAGTCTCAGTCTTGCTCTAGAAAGCATCCAGATTTAACTCTTGTGAGTGTTTGTACCAGAAACTGAAAACTATTCCCCAGTCCCACTGTGGAAACCAATCTAGAGAGATTGGAACTAAATCTCTAAAAGGACCTAAATGGGGACTGCATCCCTATTGATGTAGAGAAGGGTTGCTCATAGACTCAGAATAAAGAATTACAGAATACTTGGAATGACAACATTTATTCACTGGATATGCACCTTCAAATGATTGGTGTGAATCCTATTTTTTACAGGCTAAGAGAAGACAAAGAAAGGAAGTTGCTGACAGGGATTCCAGGAAAACTACTGAGAAACTCTTGAAAACATTTCTGAAGAGACAAATTATCAACACTGCACTTAGAGGCAAAAAGTAAGAATCAAATTTCCCCTTCTTTGTAAGTGGCAAGTCAGTTTTTATGTAGCTTTTAATCAAGGTTGTGGTTTTTTTCTTTCCCTAAGAAATGAAGCTTTGCCCAGTATCACACAAGTTCGAAGAGAAGGAATTGATGATATGTATGTATTGCCTTCCTTAGAGGATGAAGAAAAGAACAGGTAGGTGGAAGTAAGAAAAATAACCAGAATAAACTCATAAAAGTATAAACCACATTTTTTAATGCTATTGAAAGTCCTTTGACCTGTGAGACTCCATAGTATATACATTTTATTTCTTTAATTTTGAGAGAGCTTGGTTTATAGCTCTGGATACAGGAGCCTTTCCATTATTTATACTTTGAATGCTGACCAAATAATAATTAAGTAGTGATTTAAACACATCAGCAGTTGTCTCAATGTAGTTTTAACTGAGGTAAATTTGCCTTCTTGCTTTCTGTTCAGATCTTTTTGACTTCTGCATGTATTTGCATGCATGCATATGTGTTTGCATGAATATTCATATATATGTGAGCACTTTGATGTCATGTGTCAGTTTTTATACTTAGCAGTGAAGTGATGACTAAAGTATTTTTTCTTAAAATAGGAACTTAATTTTCCTAAGTAAATACCTACTTTTTTTTTTCTTTTTGTGACTTTTAGCTCAGAGGAGGAAGATGAAAAAGAATGGGAAGTGAGAATGACCCAAAAAAAGATGCTGCAGGTAAGTGTATCTCAATTACCCTGTTATTATAATAATCCTCTCATTGATGTGCCATGATTAAAAGACAAGCAAAAAGGTTAAAAACAAAAAGTGTTTGGAGATACAGGACTTAATATAACATTACTTATCAAGCAAACAAGTTAACTTGGAGTACTCTGAATTCCTACTAGTGAGGAAAAATAAATGCAAGCTTCTCCACTGGAATACAACAGAATAGGAATTTCTTATGTTACTATATTTTTTTTTCTTTGGGCAACTTTCTCTGGATATGTGGAGAAGAAATTGTTTTTTTTTTTGTAATGATATAAGTGAAATGTATGTATTTGTGCCCATGTGTATGCAAATATAAAACAGCATATTTAATAAAATTCCCATGCTTCTCCAAATATTGATGTTAAGGCAGTTCAGCCCTTGAGTTTTAATGGATAAATTCTCTGTTCTTTTCTGGTGTGCTGATGTCATGGGAAGAGGAGAAAAGACATAGAATAAATTAAGAAGGTATCATGAATAATAAAGATATCTGCTTTAATCAAAGCAAAAATAGTATTTTCAAGTCTTTTAAAATCCTTGATGTAGTTCACATCCAGAAGCAGAACCCCTTTTGAATGATAAAATCAGACTAGCTGAGGCTGTACAACCTGATTTTGTGATTTATACTAAATATCATTTCATAAAAAGAAAACCCCAGTTTCTCCATATAGTGTAGAGCAGTAATTATGTTCTTTACATTATTTTATTATGTAGTAGCTGTCTTTTTTTTTTTTTTTTCTTCCTTAACTGTTTTCTTCACAGTAGAGAAAGTAGCAACAAAGATTTTGGCTTGGTTTGGTTGTTGTTTGGAATAGCACTTTCAATATCTGATTGTTCTTTCTTTGCTGTAATATAAAGTACATGTTTATGTTGCTTTTCATATTTCTAGGAAGAGTTGTGTGAAAATCCTCATTCTGTGGATATTGAATCAGAAGATTTCAGCAATCTGCCTCCAGAAATAAGACATGAGATCTTGACTGATATCAAAGAATTCATGAAGAGGAGAAGAACATTCTTTGAAGCAATGCCAGAGGTAATATTGAAAGCAGTTTTCAAGCCAGCAGCATGCAGCTATTGCCATTAATGCAGATTAAATCTGCATAAAAAAAGATGATAAAAGCATCACATCTGGAAAGTGTTACCCCCCAGGCCTGTTTGAGAAGAGATGAGAGCAAAATCACCCCAGGGGATAATGACTCTTTAACAGAACCTGTGTCTGTTGAGCCCCATCTCTCCATTCCACTCAAATTGACCAAGCTAATTCAGTTCAGCAAGGATGGGGAAAAAAATCAGCAGCATGACACCCAAGATTTCAGTTGCACTGGAGTGGATAAACCAGGAAGAGTGAAAGCAGCTTGGGATTCCAAACCCTCAGGTGGTTTTGTAGCTGAGGTGGATGTGTTCCTGGAGCCATTCAGGAATCTCTAGTGTTGCTGCTACAATGGCTTTTCAGGCACAGTTGTTTTTCAAAGTGAAATACATCTCAGATCAGATGGTCACTAATGTCCAAGTGTAATCTAAGAGCCATTTAAATCTCTTCATTCTTAAACCCATCCACATGTGGATTTTGTTAGAATTATATTGTTCTTCAACTCCATTAGCTGAGCTTTGTGGGTCACATCATTGTGTTTAGCCAGTATCCAGAACTACTTAGAATTTAGAATTGCTAAATGTTACTGAGCTAGTGCTTCTGTTGCATGAGAGTGCAGCTGCCAGTGTAAGACAAAAGTTACCTGCTTAAAAGAAAACTGAAGAGCCTCTGTAGTGTGGCAAAAAAAAAAAAAAAAAAAAGCTTTAAAAGTACAGCTAGTGGCATTTGCTTCAAATTGACTTGCTTTTCTGTGTGTTGGGTATTTATTACTTTATTATTTATTTATTTTGTGGTTGTTTTGTTTTGGTTTTGGGTTTTTGTTGTTGTTTTTTTTTTCTTTAAAGGGGTCTGATGAATTCTCCCAGTACCAACTTAGGGGGTTGCTTAAGAAAAGCAATCTCAATCGGTGCCTAGAAAAAGTGCAGAAAGAATTGAATCAGCAGCACTCGGGTGAAATCCAAACACAGTATGAAAATGAAGGTGGTTTTGTGAAAGAAGTGGAATCTAGGAGGGTAATCTCTGAAGACACTTCTCACTATATCCTAATAAAGGGTATGTCAGGTTTTAATTCTGTAAACCCTCTTGTTTGGTGTGTGCAGCCTGTCATTTTTAAGGGGAAAAAAAAAAGAATGCTGTTTACAGGTGGAGGGAGTCCATACTTTGTATGAAATGTGCATAACTGTGTTCTGTAAATATGTAGAAAACTGGTTTATTGATCTTTATATAATGATGTTCATTGTGTAAATGGAATGTTAGTATAAACCAGCTTTTACTGAAAAAACACTCAAAACAACAAAGCTCTTTCTTTCAGGTATTCAAGCAAAAGAAGCTGCAAGTAGAGACTTGGAACCTGCTGCAAGTAGAGACTTGGAACCTACTGCAGGACCCTCATCAAAAATTCTTGAATCTACTAAATCAAATAAAACCAATGAATCTCCTGCTAATGAAAAGCTCATTGCAGCTGACAAGTTGCAGGCAGAGAAAGATCCCAACGTGGTGTCAGCACCACCCTCTCCTCGGACTTTGTTTGCTATCCAGGCAGCTATGGCAGAGAGCAGCTCAGAAGAAGAACTGGGGGGTGAAGGTGCAGGAGGTTTGAACATGGATCAGCATGTGGCAGAGGAAGGCAGAGTGTCTCCAAGAACACTACAGGCAATTCAGATTGCTCTGAGCAGTGATGATAGAAGGGAAGGAGTTGTTACTGTTGTTGGAGCTGATGGAGTGGTACCAGCAAGATCAGAAGTGAAGGATATTCTTCTTAGCAGCTCAGATGAGGAAAATCAGATTCCTGAAGTTAAGGAGGGGAAAAAAATACCTACACCTTCAATTCATTCACCAAAACAAATGGTTTTGCTAGACACTGAATTTGAACAGAAGAGCCAGGAGCTGGAAAAAAATATTACACCCAAAGACAGTCTGTCCCAAGCTGAAAATGATTCTCATATTGACAATACTAGAAAAGGCAAAGATGATGTAGACAAAGAAGAAAATGGTTCCAAACTGGAGTTTAGTTCTTTGGGAGGTGAGAGTACAAATTTGTCCACACAGAAGATGAGCTGTTCTGCTGTACAAACTAGTACAGGGGCTTTGAGTCATGCTGAGCCAACAGACTTTTCTACAAATGAGGAAAACCTGAAAATTTCTGAAAATATAAAGGAAGTAATTTTGCAAACAGAAGAGAATATATCCAAGGTACAAAAGGATGTTATATTTGTTCCAGCAGCAAAAAGTCCTGAGGAGGAAAAAGAAGGGATATCACAGTCTGAAGACAGTGATTCTGATGGTATGTGCTTTTTAATTGTTTAAAAAGATAAGAAAATAGAACTTTATTATATTTGTAGTCAACTGAAGTTAACAGTTTTCTTCTTCTAGTAAAAAATGCTTTAAAATACATCTATTCTTCTATATGCAAGGAAAATAAGAGCTACTTTTTTTCCCTTTGGTGTTACATCATTGGACCTGAGTGTAAAGAGTCAGGAAAGCATGCTGCTGTGTACATTGAACTTAACTGGTGTATTAATGGTCAACCACTTGGTTTCTGTCATTTCAAAATCCTTACATCTACTGGAAAAAAAAAAAATCACTGCCCAGTTTAAGATTGGATACAAATTCCTTTGTTGAAATCTTTCTTTTCCTTGAACAGGAAGCTTTATTGAAGTGGATGCTGAAATCAATCAGGAGGATGAGATTCCTACTAAATATGATGAAGAACTGGGTGATGAAGCAACACTTCCAGAAGTGGAGCCAGACAGATGTGATCTTGTCACACAGGAGCCTGATGAAGTGGAGCTGGCAAGTGATCAGCAAGATGAAAGAGAAGATGGTGATAAAGATGCAGCAGATGAGTGGAAGGACATCAGTTTGGTAACTCCTTGTTGCTTCTTCTGAGCCATTAATGGTGTGCCCTGTTCCCAAGTAGTTTTTAAGGAAAGCTGTTGGGCAGCTTCCTACAGTTTTGGTGCTTTCTCAATCTATGGGAGCTGATTTTTAAATTAAATAATTAAAAATTACATTTTTAATTTAAAGTTAACCACAATCTGTTTTAAATCAGAGGGCAGCTTTGAAGGTTTTAGCACTCTGATGAATAAACCTCTGGTCTTAAAACTTACTCCATGAGAGAAGCAGCTTCCAAGTTGTTGAAATAATTAAAATCTTGTTTTATTTTTTTTCAGGAAGAACTAGAAGAATTAGAAAATGACCTTTCTGCTGAGCAGAATGTACTTCAGGCTCAAAAACAGCAGCAGGAACGTGTTGCTGCTTCTGTAACAGGACAGATGTTCTTAGAAAGCCAGGTAGTATTTTCATGTTAATAACATTATAGCATGTATACATTTATATATAAATGTTTAATGTTATATATCTATGTTCTTGGTCTGGGTGATCCTGCTCTGACAGGGGGGTTGCACTAGATGATCTTTCTAGGTCCCTTCCAACCCCTAACATTCTATGATAACATTATAAAATCATAACATTATAAAATTCTAACTAATAAAATTGGAAAAAAAAAAATAATTTTTTTTTTAAGCACCAGCTTTTTAAGGTTGGGCCACTTTAATCTTTGCCAAAAGGTTCAAATTGAATAAGGAAAATAGAAAGTTCCTTTCAGCAGTATGGAACTGATGTAATCTGGATGTTAGGTAAATTTAGTTTTCTCCATGGGATTAAAGGGAAGAGTTTACAAGAAATCTGTGTGGTAACCCAGGTTTATGGGTAACTGATTTTCAAGAATCTCACCCTGATTTTCAAGAATCTCACCCTGATTTTCAAGAATCTCACCAGTAATAACCTGCATAAGCCTGTAACTGTGGTTTCAGTAGTAATATTTTAAGTTTAATGCAAGGACTACTTACAATATATTTGGGTTAACGTAGACTAGTGACAGTGTCTATGATGGATTAATCTTATCCTGAGAAACCCAGAAATGCTTTTATTTTCTCTGCACTAAAGGCATTTTAGACAGTCTGAGAATGCTTGAAATTCTTATTTCCTTTGTGAAATACTCAGATTTGTTTCTTCACACAATTTTTGGTAGAGGCAAAGCAGACTGTGCTTTTGTAACGTTACGTGGTAGGTGCTGCTTGACTGTCATGGTGTATGGTAGAAATTAAATTAATTCTTTTTTTTTTGTTTGTTTTCTCTCTCTTCTCCAGGAGCTTCTTCGCCTGTTTGGCATTCCATACATTGAAGCTCCAATGGAAGCAGAGGCCCAGTGTGCTGTCCTGGACCTCACTGACCAGACTGCTGGGACAATCACTGATGACAGTGATGTTTGGTTATTTGGAGCACGCCACGTTTATAAAAACTTCTTCAGTTCAAACAAATATGTGGAATATTATCAGCTGGTTGATTTCCAAAACCAGCTAGGTAAGCCTGAGGAATTGATTTGGGAAGCACCATGCATTTAAGACACCGAGTTAGTGTGATGATAATTAAGGTATCACAACACCAGTTTCTGGGGAAATAACAGCATGACTCTTCTGATGTGGGAAGAAAATTCTCCTCTGATGCCATCAGATCTAGAGTCTTCTGGAAATTGAAGTTTATTTTAGACCTACTGACACATAATGAATTAGAAGAGGATCTTGCATATGCAATAGGTCTTTCCTTTAGCTCACACTGGCAGCTTTTTTTTCTTTCAGATTGCTCTAGTACAAAATCAAATTACTGATAATTATGTTGAACTACTAAACTTCAGCTTCATGCTAAGGAAAATAAGACAAGTTTTTGCTTATTAAGCAGAACTGTTATAAAATCAGTTTTGACATTTTCCAAATTGAATCTATAGACTTGGAAAAAATATTTTAATGTCTTCAGCATGTAAAATTTGAAAACATTTTTTATGCAGTGAAAAATAGGCCTTTTGTTGTCCCAGCAAATTAATTGAAAAATGTTTTCTCCTACTTGCACCTACTGTAGTTCACTCAGAAAGGATTGCTGTAAAAACCTGTCTCTGATTTTTAGCTGTTATTAATGTAAAAAGCCAGAGCTTTCATTATTTATTTGTTAGGGAAAACCAGTCACCATTGGTCTTTGGGTCACATTCCTCTGCAGTCTTGTACTTCTTTTCCATGCCTTGCACAATTCTTTCTTGACAGTTGATGGATATACTGACTAGCATGCTGATGGTCTTATTTTGTGTGCTTTTCTCCAATGAATGTAATATTATGTATATATATATATATATATATATATATATAAAAAAAAACTAACCTCCTGAAGCTACTCACTGAAAATCATTCTGATCACTTCAAATCTTAAAGTGTCTCAAGGAGATGTGGCCATCTGAGTTCTTCCTCTATTCTGGCTGTTTTGAAGGCTCTTTTGCTAAAGAAGAAACTTCTTGTTAACTAGAAAAATAGATGTATCTCTTAGCTCTTAGAAACCCAGAATTTCCCAGTGTAAGATTATAACATTGTACATTGTGAATTTTCCATTTTGGCAAGATGTCTTTGTCCAGTTAGCACAGGTACTGGTCCTTCAGCATACTGCCAGTGCACCAGAATATAATCTAGAGAATCCTGATGGTGAATTAAATCTAATTAAATGTAATTTTACAGAAATAATGCCTTTGTCTTTCAGATAATAGGTTATGTTTTCATTTGTGAGGGAACAGATGCTAAATCCACTGCTTTAATTTGCTTTCTGCTCTCTCTCTTACAGGGTTGGATAGAGGCAAGCTAATTAACTTAGCATATTTGCTTGGGAGTGACTATACTGAGGGCATCCCAAACGTTGGCTTTGTCACAGCAATGGAGATTTTAAATGAATTTCCTGGGCATGGCTTGGAACCTCTCCTGAAATTTGCGTATGTTTCGTTGTTTTTTCCCATCTTGCCTCTCTGCAGAAAAATATGTTCAGTAATGTTCATATTTTCTGCTGCTTTAGTGTTCAAGAGAACATAGAACCACAATTAAGGACACTAAGTTCACTGTTAAATATGTGACTTCATTATATCACTATTTGAAATGGCAGGTAAATAAGTTAATAAAATAAGTTTTTTGGTTTGGTTAGTTGTAGGCTTTTTGGTTTTTTTCTGCTTGTGTTTTTTGTTGTTTGGTTTTGTTGGGTTTTTGCTTTTTATTTAGTTTTATTTTTCCTTGCATACCAAAAAACCACTCCCTAAACTGTCATTATGTGTGGAACATCTTCCCAAGTGACCTGAATTTATGGCCACATGTTCAGGTGGAATCTGTCTGTGGCTTGGAATGGCTGCATTTTTTTGCTTGTTTTGTCTTTTCTGCCTTTGGTCATTTTTAATGTGGAAATTTTGTCCCTCATCTCATGTAGTAACTGAAGCAGGGAGACTGAGGCTGTTGGAATGCTTCTTGATGATATTTTATGGAGGTAAATTATTATTTCCCTCTGTTTTCCAGGGAGTGGTGGAACGAGGCTCAGAAGAATAAGAAGTTGAGACCTAATCCACACGATAC
Source organism: Ceyx melanurus (assembly GCA_024611195.1). NCBI lineage: Eukaryota > Metazoa > Chordata > Aves > Coraciiformes > Alcedinidae > Ceyx > Ceyx melanurus. Next base: position 23,480 of record JANHGL010018447.1, read on the forward strand.
CAAAGTCAAGAAGAAACTGAGGGAGCTGCAGCTTTCCTCAGGTTTCCCAAACCCAGCAGTGGCAGAGGCTTACCTGAAGCCAGTGGTGGATGAGACCAGAGGTTCCTTCACCTGGGGGAAGCCTGATGTGGAGCAGATCAGAGAATATCCTTTGACTCCATGGCAGGATTTGTCAGCTCTAAGCACTGGGATTCAAGTTCCCAGGGCTCTTAGTGAGTCAGTAACAGTGTCAAATATGTGACATCTCCTTGGTGTCTGCACCAAGTTTCAAAACCTAGTTGGAAATGGTGATTCAGTCCACTCTTTCTCCCTAATTATTCACTGCATTTTTTTTTGCACTATTTCTTGCATCCATTGCAGCTTGAGCTGCAGGGAGTTGTTGAAAGTAGATGGCAGTGCATCCAGAACTAACTCTTGTGAACAGTAAGTGAAAATTCCAATGTGTGCAAGTGTAAGAATAAGATTACTTACAAGCATGTTGTTTTATGGCAGTATCATGTAGCCAAAATGAGTGGAAATCTTCATATTAGATGAAAAAGTGATTTAACTAATAGAAGGACAACAGCACGATTAAGATACAATGGAACCATCCACATAGGTCAGCTGAAATTTAAATTAAAATACTAATAAAAGGCATTTTGTAAAGTTCCTTAACTTTCTGCACATTCTGTCAGAATCGTTTTGGCTGGACTAGGACCAAGATAGATGAAATCCTTTTTCCTGTGATGAAACAGCTAAACTTGCAGCAGGTAAAGTATAAAACTGTGTATAGTTTAAAGGTAACTGGGAAATTAGAAGTATTTAGAAATAAAGGCTTTAATCCAAAATAATCTCTCAGAAAGGGATTGGATAATTTATATTTATTGAATTTTAATATGTACATTTAAAAGTCATTAAACTTTCTAGTCTGGACTTAATTTCTGGCTGATTTGGGTGTGCTCTATATAATTTCAGTTGTGGTTTCAGATTTTGTAAGCTTATCAAGCAACCTTTCTCAAGTCCAGGGACTTGCTGTTTTGTGGATGTAGCTGAACCTTTGGGTACCTCAAGCACCTTTAAGTACTTTTAAAAGAAGTCAGTGTGCTGACTAAAAATGTTTTACAAAAACGAAGTCAGATACCATTTTGTACCATCCATATCCCTTGAGGAGGAGTGCAAGTGCCCATTAATATTACTATAATTTCCAAGTAAATGTTCTATCAGTAAAACTTAGAAGTGGATGGTGTTGTGACACTGAGAAACTCTTGTAAACTGTTTACCTAAGGTCAGATTCTTTCCTCCTTTTGCCACTCTGTGATCCTGTAATTAGCAAGATAGAAATGTGCTCTGAACCAGAAGCACTCAGAAGATTGAAAGCTACCAAAACTTATAGTGAAATCCATGAACTTTCAGGTTGGCTGGAACATCCTTTGGAAGCACCTGTCCCTCTTAGGAGAGCACAGAGAGCTAGGTTAGTCTATGCAGCAAGCCAAGCTGTGGTGGAACAGCACAGACCCCTCTTGTGGGATTGCTTTTAGTTCTCCTCTTAAATCTTTACACTGTAGCAGCATCTGTTCCCATGAAAAGTCAAATGGTGGCATTTTGTTGCACTGGCACATGCAAATGTAAAGTGCACTTAGAGCTTTTGCTTAGTAAACATTCTGTTGTTTTAACAGCTTGAAGCTGAGCATGTGTTTGTGAGGACATGCTTAAGAGCACTACAGAAGACTCTGTTTTGGGGTTGGAAATGCCAACATATGTCAAATCATCAGCCACACGAGTGTTTATAAAATTGCACTGGAGTTTGCTTATGATTTAGTTTCTGTGATTGTTCTTGTTGCATAACTTAGAGGTACAGCTTATTGTTCACATTGATTTGCATGCATATTAATTTCCCTGCTTTAATTGGGATGCTTTATCCTGAAGCTGACAACTGCATTCCCATCACAAAAGCATCCACAAATCTTTCTCTTTTTTTCTTTTCACCAGACTCAGCTTCGAATTGATTCATTCTTCAGGCTGGCACAGCATGAAAAACAAACTATCAAAAGCCAAAGACTGCTCAGAGCTGTGACCTGCCTGAAGAGAAAGGAAAAAGAAGAAGCTGAGGAAATTCAGGAAGCCACTGCTGTTATGGAGATGGACCTTAAGGAAGGGGAAATGGAAGGTATTTCAGGCTCTGCAAATCAGGCTATGGCACCAGAAGTCCGAAGTGGGAAGAGAAGAAAATGTTCAGATTCCAGAAATGAACATTTATATGGAGGTGGTTTTATTGGGAGTCTGAATCTTTCAGAAACTACCAGTGACTCCTCAGTAGAGGAGGCAAAAAGCAGAGGTTCAGGCAAGGGCAAAAGGAGGAAAAAAGTTTCTGCAGTGAAAGCAGCAGACCACAAAGGGAAAAAGGGGTGCAGTAGCTCAAGTGGTGAGGATGAAGAAATGGGAAACACAATCATGGTGAGGGCCAAACCTGTGTTTGAGGGCAGAAACAAGAAATCACAGAGTAAGAGAGGGAGAAAAAAGAAGTCATAAATTAAAAAGAAGTCATAAAGAAAAAAAGTCTTTGAGAGACCTTGGGTACATCTTTTCTTGTGACTCAAGCTGTGTAAATATTGAATGAATTTTTGATAAAGAATAAATTATCCCTATTTGTCATGTATTTGTTGTGTGTTTTTTATTGACAGGAGTGATTTTGTATGCTGAAAAACAATTATTTTTAGCACATTTACTCAGAAAGACCTAGATTGGACTTGATGCAAGTTTTCTGTTTTGAGATCTTAAAGATGAGACAACAAAAAGCTCTTGTATAATCTCATGTATAATCTCATGGAAAATCCTACAGTCTGGAAAATCCAGATATAACCTAAGGTACTGTAAATGTTCTGAATGTAAATGTCATGTTTCTAGACCAGATGTTACACAACTATAACTAAAGACAGAATTAATCCACAAAATTGATGTTTAGATGTGCCCCCTGGTTGCAGCACTCGTGGCAAATTAATTAGTGAAACAATGTGTTGGGCTCAGACTTCCACACCCCCACCCCCCCTGCCTCTGGATGAGTGTAGAATGTATTCATAGCTCCTGTGGATTAAGACAGAAAAACACTGGATGCTGCCAGTCATACTGGGGTTCTTGGGTTGCATTTTAGTCCTCCTTGCTTCATCAGCTCATTATTTCTACCTCATTTCTCATGGTTTGAAAGTCCAAGCCCATACAATAAAGTTTTGTATGAAATGAACCTCCCCAAAAGGATGAAGGGCTGAGGTGACCTGGGTAACATTTGACCCTTAGGGTTGCAGAGAGTCTGATATTTAATGTACAGTGTTTTCTTAGCAAGAAACTATCCATTTTGATATTACTTCTGTAAAAGATGATCACACTGGAAGCAAATTCTCAGCCTGGACAGCCAGTTTACAGCAGCATTTTGTAAATCACTCATTAATCTTGCAAATCACTCATTAGTGTTAATTAATTTTGTTTTTAAGTGTAGATTGGGCCTTGGTGATTTATTTGATAGTTTCTGAGTGTAGAAGAGCTACTTTTAAGAGTGGTAAAGTACAGAGACCTCCAATTCTTTGGAGGGCTTGTTTAGTATTTTTATACAGCAATTATTTTCCAGTGTTATTTTTCACCTAGAAACTCCCCTTGAGGTTGAAGCCTAATTTTGCTAAAAAACTGTCAAGTAAGAGACAGTTCTTATCCTGAATTTACAGTCTAAAGAAGCGAGGGCTTAAAATACCTATAACTGTTCCTGTGGCAGGGCTGAGATCTGTCGAGCAAACGTACACCTTGCAGGTACAAAAGAGGAGTTGTCTGTGTGTAACTGTGTACAAAAGGGGAGTGATCTGTGTGTAACTGTGTACAAGAGGAGTGATCTGTGTGTAACTGAGTGTTGACAGCTTTCTCATGGGGGTAGAGTGGGCTGGGGGGGGCTGTGAACCTCGTCCCAGCCAGGAGCACACATTTATATACCACTCGCCCTCAGAAGACCCCTTGGACTCTGAAGTGACATTTCACTCTTCACTTCTACTACCAGTGAGTAGCTGCTCCTGTTGTACCACTATCTTCTTTTTTTGTATTAAAAAAAAAAACTCCAAAGTCAGTTACTTTTGTTGCTTGGAGCTGCCTTGGCTGGAAGCTGTTACGAAACCCTCTCCCTTACGTCAGAGATGCGGTGCCCGCTCTGCAGCTGTCGGGATTTAATTCCTGCTGCTGGTGTGGGGATGTTGGCAAGGGGTGACACACTTCAGAGCACGCCTGGGCTGCCTGGGACAGAAAGCACCAGGCAGAGAAGGACTCATTTTTTTGTAGTAGAGCACCACCTTTGGAAAGCAGCAGGAGATTGAGGTGGCGGTGAGTGAGTGGCGGGGGATGCGGGGCGGGGTGTTTGGCTTGTCTGGGCCTTTTACTCTGAATTATTTGGTGTTAATTTACCTTAAATGGTGCAACTCAGCTAAGCAAGCTGTTCTGCACTGTTGCATTTGCTTCTGGTACACGTGTTCAAAGACAGAGAGGTTGCTGTGTACCTCAGAGGATATTTTTAGAGAGGGGAAAAAAGCAAAAGGAGAGGACCACAAACCCCAGAGGTGGTCGCTTTCAGGGTGATTTTATCCTGCAACACTGCTTGTCCTTCAGAATGATTATCCATCTGTTAGTTTTGTCTTCTAAGGGGAAGAAAAACTGTGGTTTTTTAATATTTCTGAGGTAGGTGAGAAGCTGATAGATGTGTGTAGCATTTAGTGCTTAATATGCAGTAATGTCTTGGTCCAGGTGCCCCTGCTCTGGTAGGGGGGTTGGACTAGAGGATCTTCTAGGTCCCTTCCAACCCTTAACATTCTGTGATAAGATTCTAATGCTACTTTTCATTCCAAGCTGCATGCAAAGACTTGAATCCTATGGAATCAATTTCTGCCCCTATGCAACCATGTCACTACTGCTAAATTCATAGTCCTAACCTAAGAGCAGTAGAGTGCATCCTTTCTAACAGCACAGGGCTGTTCTGTGCTGGCCTCTTTCATCCAAAACCTTGAGAGGAAAACCTGTCTTAGACAGGAAGAATTCCAAATTCCACTTGGAGGAATTTTTCTTGACAGTGGTTTTACTTACTTCAGTTTCTTTTTTTTTTTTTTTTAATAGAGATACTCCTTCACCCATTGCCTTATTTAATTGCATCCCTATTGAGTGTTTAGGTGTCTGTAGATTATTAACTATATGCTGCCTGTAACCATTCCTGAAAAAAACAACCAAAATTCCATATATTAATGCAAGAGCTTTAAAAATTAACAGAGATTAAACAGATTTTAAAATTAAAAATTAAAATTATATATA
>JANHGL010018448.1:0-36644 GCA_024611195.1 Ceyx melanurus
GGTGTCATCAGCAAACTTGCTGAGGGTGCTCTCTACCCCCTCATCCAGGTCATTGAGGAATATATTGAATAATATTGGACTCAGCACTGACCCTTGGGGGATGTCACTAGTCACAGGCCTCCAGCTAAACTCTGCTCCACTGACTACAGCCCTCTGGGCTCTCTCCTATAGCCACTTCCCAATCCACCTCACTGCACAATGAGTCAATCCACACTTCTTAATCTTGGCTGTGAGGATCCCATGGGAGACAGTATCAAACGCCTTGCTGAAGTCAAGGAATACCACATCCACTGCCCTTCCCTCATCCCTCCCTCATTACTCGTGGGTGTATCCCATTAGGGCCCATAGACTTGTGAATGTCCAGTTTGCTCAACTGGTCTCTAACCCAAGCCTCTTCAACTGAGGCTTTCAACTGAAAGAACTTCCTCCCTCCAGAATTCCTCTGTGGTCTTGGAGACCTGGGACTCCTGGTAGCTGACCTTAGAAGTAAAGACCAAGGCAAAGGTGGCATTCAGTAATTCAGCCTTCTCTCTGTCCTCAGTCACCAGGGCACCCACTTCACCCAGTAGTGGGCCCACATTACCTCTAGGCTTCTTTTTGCCTCCAACATACTTGTAGAAGCTTTTCTTGTTGTCCTTGAATAGCTCTGCTGCTGCTTCTTGGGGGGGCAGTAGAGGAGACAACCCTACATTGGATGCAGATCAGTAGTGCCCTTCATCCAGGTAGTGGGTATAGGACTTATCCATCAGATAATTTGAGTTTTAAGTAGTACATTATTGGCATGAACTACATTGTGCTTTAAGATTCCTACTGCTAGTATCTTAATAATGGAAGAGGAGAAACCATCTGTGAGCAAGTTGTGCCAGATTCTAATCACTGCTAAATGAAGACATAAATTCACAAACATGCTGAACAGTGTAATCAAAGTACAGTTCTTAAGAAAGCTCATTTAAAAGTGAAAGAAATCTTAAAGGTGACTAGAGAAGGAAGTGAAATCATAACTCATTTCTACACACTGCTTCTTCCTGTTCTGTACAAAAGTCTGGGAAAGAGGATGAGGATTAATCATCTCACTTGTTCTTCACATTAAAAATTCATATTTTGTCCATTATGGAAAAGCTGGAGGATGTGTGAAAGATGACATCATAAAAGAGAAACTGATAATCTTGAAGAAAACCCCCTGGTTATCACAGAATCACAGAATCACAGATATTAGGGGCTGGAAGGGACCTAGAAGATCATCTAGTCCAACCCCCCTGCCTGAACAGGATCACCTAGACCAAGTCACCCAGGAACAGATATATTATAAATTGTATATTGTATATATAAATTGTTATATTGTAAACCAGAATTGGAGTCTTGTTGGTAGTTCAGACTTTCATCTGATTGGAGAATGAACAACCCGCTTAAAGACTCTGATTAATCTGCTTTAAGAAATGAGTGCTTACAATACACAATCTTTGAAATATGGTGTGGTTCCTTTATCAAAATCCAGTGAAAATCAAATTTTACAAGGTGATAAAATAGCACAAGAGGAAAACATGGACATCTAATTATGTGGTATTAAAAAGTGAACATTTTCCATTTCACAAGTCTTCTACTGTTTGCAAAACTTCTTCCAGAGGTAGTCAGTGTAGGATTAATTTTAGTACTTTCCCAAATTAATTATTACATTTCAATGTAACCAGTAAAAGAAAATAAATATAAAGCAATGTAGATTTTGGAAGTCCTATTGCTTTATTTTTTTTGTACTAAATGTAATGCCTTTCGTTTTAAGAAGGATCATAAGAAGAGCTTATAGCTTGACCCACATTCAGATTATAAAGTTAATGGTTTGTCTTCCAAATCCATTAATTTCTCAGGTCTTGCTTACAGTTCTGGATTTGGAATATTTAAAGAATAGATAAAAACAAGGAAATGCTGGTCTTCAAGCATGCCTGGTTTTTAATTTAGCATTCAAAGTAAGGAATCTATGTAACTGGCTGAAGCAAAATGATGACTACTTCCAAAAACAATTGAACAGCTAAGAGTAGGTCTGAAATTAATTATGTAGCTGTAGATTTCCTTTTCACCTGGGAAATAACTATAATATCTTCTTAAATCCATCTATCTAGATCTGTAGAGAAATCTGCACTATTTTGAAATCCACCTAAAGGTTGGGGTTTTTTTCACAAAAAAAATAATATACTCTCTTTTTAATGTTGATATATTTTTCTTTAATTATACTAAGTCTACAGTTTGTGCTTCAAGGATTTGAGGAAAGTATTTTAATCTGTCGTACAAGACCCTGATCCTGCAAATATTTAAGCTAGTGAGGGATGTTACTCATTTAAATAGTCTCATTAAGCAATTCAAAGCATGCTTACAATGTGTTTCAAACATGCTTATACCACAGATTTAGGACTTGTCTGTGCATTGGTGATTCATGAAGTTAGTTCTTAATGCATTTCCACAACAGAGCCATCTCATTACCACATTAGAAACAAAAGCTGTGTTAAGGACTGGTATCCTTCAAGTGATGGGTAAATGTAATTCTTCCATTGACAGCTCTACCACTATACCTCACATTCTGCAGCTTGCTGATCTGAAAGAGTAAGAGGTTTTCTAAAAGCCCCTCCACACACACACACAAAACATCCAAAAAAGGCCCACAAACAGAAGTGGGACCCTAAAGCTGTTTTCCTCACAAATGAAACTAGAGAGAGTATGTGAATAATTACAAATTAAATAAAAATCCCATTTGAGGTTACAGTAAGTGGAACCAAAACTTTGTGAATTGTCAGCATGTTACCATTCTGCTGAGAAGCAGAAGGGCAGTTCAAAAGCTGGCCTGTATTTACTCATGCTGTATCTGAAAGCAAGCCAGTAGCAACTCTGTGAAAACTAGTGATCTACACTGTTTGAAAGAGTAAATCTGGCCAACTATACCAAGTTACTTCCTTCCAGTTCCACTGCCACACTTCAAGGGTGGAAGCTGTCTCTGCCCACAACATTGTCTTGACTCTCTCAGCTTGAAGCCTGGGGAGAGAGCTACTGGTAAGGTGGGATGTGGTGGTGCAGAGACAAAGCTGTTGGTAGAGCAGTAAGGCAGAAGCTTCCTAACTGCTTTGCAAGGGTGTAAGCACAGGACCTCTGAATTAAAACCATTCTGCAAATTAGTAGCCAAGGCTGGTGGTAAGGCACAGTATTAAACATCCACATGTACACTTATGCCTCTTTAACATGCCAGTGATCTGGGTTGCCCTAGTGGCTTCATTTTGCACATACTTTGCTAAGGTGTAAATCACTGTGAGACAAAAAAACTCCAACCTTTCCTGAAGTTTCTGCTCAGACATAACTTCTAGTCTGGGAGGAGCTGTGAGCACTACTCCCCTGTAGCTGCCTAACTGAAGGGACTTTGAAAATACAGGATATTTTCAGCATCTAGTGTCCTTCAGGTGCACTGGGGGACTAAGGGCCTGGTCTAGGGTCAGTGGAAAACTTTCCCTCTATTTTAATAGGTTTTGAATAGGATCAGGGAAGAAGAAAGCAAGCAGATGGAAAAGACTGTTTTGAAGGGAAGTCTGTGATGTTCTTTAGATCACATCACTTGTTGGGGGAGGAATATTGAATATCAAATATCCCTTAATTGTTTATTTGTTTTCTTGTATCTTGGAGACCTTGAGCCTGAGACCTGACCATAATTCTATAAGCTTTTTATGCATTACTGATTTATATCACATCTTACAGAATTACTAGCATTAGATACTAACAGCAATATGCATTTATTCTTATCAGACAATGTTATACTTCTACCTCTAGAAACATTCCTGATGAAGACCTTGAATTATGAGGAGATTTAAACCTGGGAATTTGGGGATCAACCATGGATCATACAGCTGAGGAGAAAAGAAGGCAACGCCATAGTTTGACTTTATTGGAACAAGTAAAGAGAATGAAAGAATCGGCAGAGATAACAGATGTTGTTTTAGTTGCAGAAGGTGAGAAATTCCCCTGCCATAAGGTGGTGCTGGCTGCCTTCAGTCCCTATTTCAAAGCCATGTTTACCTGTGGCTTGGTTGAATGCACACAGAAAGAAGTGGTACTGTATGACATCTCTGCAGAGAGCATGTCTGTAATACTCAGTTACATGTACAGTGCAGATTTGCACCTCACGAATCACAACGTGCAGACCGTTGCACTTGCTGCATATTTCATGCAGATGGAAGAAATTTTCAATATGTGTCAGAGGTACATGATGGACCATATGGATGCTTCCAACTGTGTGGGTATCTACTACTTTGCAAACCACATTGGGGCAGAGGATTTATCTGATCAAGCGAGGAAATACTTATATCAACATTTTGCTGAGGTCAGCTTACAGGAAGAAATATTGGAGATTGAATTCCAGCAGCTGTTGACTCTCATAAAATCAGATGATCTAAATATTTCCAGGGAGGAGAGTATTCTGGACCTTGTCATTAGATGGGTAAAGCACAGCAGAAAGTCACGTGTAGAGCACCTTATTGAGCTCCTGAAACAAGTGAGACTGGCGCTTGTCAGCCCTTCTTTTCTTGTGGAAGCCCGGAAAAGGAACACAATGATCCTGTGCAATTCAGAATGCAATGATATGTTTGAGGAAGCACTGAAAGCCATCAGACTATCCAGCCACCCTTCTCTCAGCCTGCGATATGGCATGGAGACTACTGACCTCTTACTCTGCATTGGCAACAACTCTCTCGGCATTAAGTCAAGACACGGTAGCTATGCAGATGCCAGTTTTTGTTATGCTCCTGTGACACGAAAGACTTACTTCATTTCCTCTCCAAAGTATGGAGAGGGTTTAGGATGTGTTTGCACTGGTGTTGTCACTGAGAAAAATGATATTATTGTGGCAGGTGAGGCAAGCGCTGTCAAAATGTCTAGACAAAAGACCAGGAACATCGAAATATATAGGTGTGTACTCTCTTTCAGAAAATCCCAAATTACTTACAAATTTTAAATCCAAATAATGTTTCTGGGGAAAAAAAAACCCAACCAAACAAGCAAAAACAACCCATAAAAACCTACTAGACAAAGCATTCTTTACTTGAAAGTTTTCCCAGACATTTCAATTAATGAATTTGTCACAGTTTATCTTCATAGCACTGAATTGTATATATACAACCTAATCTTGTTGATTTCTCTCCTGAAAGGAGTTTAAATGAGTTTGATTACATTCTACATTTTATATTTGATTCGCTGAAATCTCAATATTTCCCTAGGATGCTCATTTCTAGTTCACTAGCAGGGGTAAATGAGACAAGCGAATGACCCAAGGAGTCCAGTAAGACAGAAAAAAGATACATCCCTGTTGATGATGATGCTAGTACTTCAGAGATTAAAGGATAATGACTGATATCTTGAAACCTCATGTCTTTTTAGCATGTATCTTTTTCTTAAAAAAACAGACATTTTCTGGATTAAAGATAAAATTAAAACATGGCCACAGCATTTTCAAATACAGATGCCTATATTTAAGGAAGTAAATCCATACCAAGGCAGACAAAATGATCTTATTTTCAGTAATGTTGAGCTCTTGCTCTTCCCACTAACTTCAGTGTAAATTGTGATTGAGCAGCACATACAGAAATAAGGAACTTCTTATTTTAATTAGGATCAATGCCTTTGAAAGGATGCCTAGGACTCCCCATACTAAAAATTCTTGATCTTGCAAACATTGGGCTCAGTTTTATGACTTCTCTGTGAAGGGGAAAGCTCTTCTTGTCATTGTGCTATTATCTGACTAAACATTGATGATAGTGTAACATTTCAAAACAATCTGATGGGATCTTAGTGAACCAGGGCATTTACAACTTTGGATTTTCCTACAGATACCACCAGCGAGGAAACCAGTTTTGGCACAGCCTGTGCACCACTGAGTTCCGTGAACTCTATGCACTGGGCACTCTCCATAACGATCTCTATGTAATAGGAGGGCAAATGAAAGTGAAAAATCAGTATCTTGTCACAAACTGTGTGGAGAAGTATTCTATGGAGCAAGGCACCTGGAGAAGCACGGCACCTCTTCCAGTACCATTAGCCTGCCATATGGTGGTGACGGTGAAGAATAAACTCTATGTGCTGGGTGGCTGGACACCACAGGTTAAATGTGCCAGCTGTTTTGTTCTGTTTGTTTACTAACAAGAAGAGCTATGCTTTATTTATATGATGTGTAACTTTTTAGTGCTTCTTGCATAGGAAAAATACATCAGTGATAACAGCAGAATAAATTGCTCACATTCCTATGGTTAAACATCTTTTGTGGGAAAAACAAATGGGGAGAAGAGGAATAATATCCATCTTATGACATCCTCTCTTTAAATACCAACTGCAGGAAGGGCAGCTATTTCAGAGAAATGTCCACAGGGAGCAAGAGTTTAAAACACATCTCCTTTGCTACTGGGTAAATAATTTTATTTAAAAAAAAAATATTGAAAGAACCAGGATGATGTTATATACTTATTTGGCACTGTTTTTTCATTACAGCCTGTGAAAAATGGATTAACTTCAGCAATACCTTAATATACCATCTTCTTTTGCTAGCTATCAGTAAATAATGGTATTTAAATCATAAAGGGGTCCTTAAATGAACCCTTTCTTTGAAAGGCATGTACACAGATACATTTCAGGACAGATTTATATCTGAAATTTAAAGTTCACCTCAATTTCTCAGGAAACTTTCTTGGTTAACTGAAGTTCATTTATTTTATTTTCTTTATATTTAAAATTAAAAGTCAAAACATTCTCTGAAAAACAGGTTGCTTTAATCTACCCATTTATTTATTTCAGTTGCATTGCTTGGCCATGTAAAGTTTTAATAGGAATTTTCAGCAGCCTGCAATAGTACAGGGAATATATAGAAATGCACTGCGAGAAAGATGGGTGTCAGGAACAGTGCTTGCTCTCTCCAGTTCCTCCCAGTGTGAAAGCTCTTTAAGAGCATAGCCCATTCTTATTTACTGCTTATTGCAGTATAAATTTGAACATTCAAGATAAAGCCCCACATTTACTTGGCAATGAAGTACAACATCTGTAATCCTTATTGCCAATAGCAATACATACAGACTGTCATCACATCTCATATGTCCTCTTGAAATAAATTAGTGTTTTATTTAAAGTATTTAAAAGTGAGATATATTCAGCAAGCAAGACTTCTACCTTTTAGAATATTTTCAAGTGCATGAGTCCTCAGAGGAGATAACAGAAAGATCAGAAATTGTTTCTAGTAGTGAAATAAATGACAAAGGATATTGTGCTATTTAGATAAATAAAATATTAAAACACTTAACGTGGTAACAATAAAAACTTGAACTGAAAGATTTGTTATATCACAAAGATGTTGAAGTCCAACAACCAGCTTTGTCTTTCCTAATAGTTCTCTAGAACAGACAAAGAGGAAAAATGACCTGGAAGCACAAGTCAGGAATACTGAGCCAAAAATGTTTCTTTAAAAAAATGGTTAGTGTTCAGGTGAAAACACCTGAAGTGGATACCTGCTGACCAGTGCTTTCAGTAACAAAACACAGGCATCTGAGTTTATATAGAAATGTGCTTGAGATGAGCAAATTAAAAACAATTGGTTAAAAAACATAGCTTTGCAAGATTAAGGTGTACCTGAACAGATCAGAAGAAATTAGCTAAAGCTCACAAAAGTGCTTTAAGACCAGTGTGGTGAAGTGCTGAATTATTTTGGTACCATATATCTCTAGCACTCACGTGTTGGATTAGGTGTTTGTATATGTGGAGCTACCATAGCTGCACTGTGCAAGTAAATTGCTTCATCAAGGCAGGAGCTGTGCAGATGCTCGAGCAGCACGAAATGTTCTGTCAGTCCTGAACAAGTGCTAACGACACAGCACTGATAGAGGGCTCTAAATGCATGTGGCCATTACAGGACAGAGATAAATACATGTTCCCTTCCCACTCAGGCTTTGCAATTGAAGCAAGACAAGATAAAGTCAAGCCAAGACATAAAATGACAGCTTAGGAGGGCAAGGGCTTGACTCCCAGTAGCATTGCTTGGGCTCAGCATTGGTCTATCCTCACTGATGCCAATGCAGTTAAAATGCAGTGTTGGAAAGGTCTTCTGGGTAAGAAAAATAAGCAAAGCAAGAGCACATATAACACCATTAAAAGTAAGCAAGGTAGTTCTCTATTACTCTGTCTACATGAATATTTTCATCCCAAAATATTTCAGGATCCTCCTCCCACAGCCTACAGATTACATTCAAGGGTGTCATACACAGAAAAAATTATCTGAATTTCCTGCGTCATACAAGTCAGGCAGAGAAAAGGGAAGAAGATCAGAGAGAACAAGGGGAGTAGGAGTTAGTATAAAAAGAGTATTATGGCAGCAAAGATATAGTGGGGGACTAGGAGCTTATTTTGAAATCTGTTGAAGGAGAAATTACAGCAGTTGAACAACATTACTCTGGTTAGACTGAATAAATAAACATGAAAATTACTTGAGAATAAGTTTTATATATATATATAACAGGCCTGAGAAAGCAAAGTGCCTCAGTGAGATCCATGGAAAGGTTTGAGTAACAGTGGGAACAGATTTCAACTTTTATCAGTAATAAAAAGTTATTACTGATTATCAGTGTCTTTCTGAAAGGGGCATGTTCTGACAGAGTCCAGCCCATGAATGTAGTATTACCCAACTCCTCAGCTTCTTGCTGCAGAATATAGATGCCTTATTGTTCATTTGCCTTCTGCAGTGTACTCTCAGCCACAAGTCCTGGGTGCTGTTAAACACTAGTATGAATCACTTTGCAGCTGTAATTGATGTGTTTATGTTAATTATCAGCTCTGTTCTCTGCTGTGATTAATTGCATGCAGGCATGTGCAGAGGGCTCCAAATGTTGTATTATTATATGGCTGTCATATTTCATACAGATGGATCTGCCTGACGATGAGCCGGATCGATTAAGTAATAGAACTTTTCGGTACGACCCAGGCCAAGACAAATGGACAGAAAGTGCCCCAATGAAGTACTCCAAATACCGCTTCAGCACGGCTGTAGTCAACAGTGAGATTTATGTCTTGGGTAAGAGGAAACAGATTTCTCACAGATAATACTATGACTTTATCTTCTTTCCAGCAATTTGCCTCTGCAAAGTGAAACATCTCACCCTTTTTAGGACGAAGTAGATTGGACTAAATGGATGGTATTTGTCTAGAGTTATTTTTTCCTCACATCATTTTTTCCTTCCTTAATTTATGTAGATTAAATTAAGTGAATAGTCAGTGTTCTAGATTAACATAACAAAGATACTTCACTTTTAAAACTTCTTTGGAGTATCAGTGAGTGCTATAAATAATAATTATTAAAATGGATAGAGAAGCTTTGTTAGCACCATTTCAGAAATGAGCAGGGAAAAGCCACAGAGCATACCCAACATCACGAAGGAATGGCATAGGGAAAAAGAGAAATTGCATCTCCCAGTCAAAACCAACATTATTTGTTGATAAAATTCAATTAATAATTCTTTTCCAGCCACCTCTGTGCTGTGCACTTTTTAAAAAATCAAACTCTTTCATCTTGCCATTTTTGATTGATTTTTTTTTTTATTTCAAAACAGTATTTTGACCAGAAGTTTTAAGACTTCTGTGAAAGTGTTCAGTAAGCTTCTACCCCAAAATCTTTGTTCCAAAGCAATACCCATCTATATCCCCAGTTCTGCAGTTCATCCATAAGATAACTCTTTTCCCAAAGACTATCCTTCATTACCTCTTCTCAATCTCTATCCAAGCCAACAGGAAAAACACCACCTTGTTTCTGAACACTACCAAACATCTCAGAAGATTGCCACCTGTAAGAGATTTTTATCAAGAAAAAACTGTGATGTAAGGAAGGGAAAGGCAGATGGAGATGAAAAGCTTTTTGGACATTGGGCAGGGTATGAGGAAAAAGGAAGACCACAAATGTTGCAATGACATGAGAGAGTCAGGGAAGTAAAAAAAAAAAAAAAGCAGCAGCCTTGGGATGCATGTGATAAAATGAATTGACAGTCTTCTTCACAGCAAGCCTGACAGAGACAAGGAAAAGGAATGGCTAATAAGGAAAACTGCATCTATTTTCTTCCCTCAAAATCTCACAAAGAAAGAAGCATATATGACCGATTACAGTAATGAAATGTACACATTGAACGCAAAGAACAGTATTAAATCTGAAAAGTGACTGTTTAAATGGCATTGAGGAAAGTTCATGGTCTCACAGACCTTCATAAGCATTTTGCTAGTGTAAAAAAAAAATAAAATAAATTTTATTGTGTATAGCTGCCAGTGCTGTCGTGTTCAGGGAACTGAACATTGACTTGAATTCTTTCTTATGTGCAGGCAGTACCAATAAATTTTTATGGTGAGAAAATCTTTGCTAACAATTTGACTGATGTGTGGACCACAATGGGCTCTGGTTCTGTCTCCATCACTTTTGTTGGTTCACACACCTTCCCATGAGCAGTCCTTGTTCAAGCAGTCCTAAGGGAACCAATGCACTTAATCCTGATAGTAATGATTTGCTTCACTGGAACCTTCACTCTTGCTGCTAAATGTAACTAAATGTACATCAAGGCCGTGTTTGTTCTGCTTTGACCGAATAATGTCACTGTAATGAACTTGCTTGAATTTATACCAAAGGTAACTAAGCTCACAGGCTACTCCAGGGAGTAGATTTTTGACAAAGATTGTGCTATTTTTACTATTGTGTTTCTGAGCCTGCCTCTGATCTGCTGCTCCATCCACTCAAGGGGTAATTGCAACAAGTGTAGGCATGAATGAGTGACCATCAGGTAGTGTGGATATTGATTGCAGAGAAGACTTTTTGACCCAGGTATGGGCTGTTTTCACAAACTTCTGTTTTCAGAAACCTTGTGAGAAATTTAATGTCCATAAATATGTAAAATTTGGTTGAAACTGGCTAACAGGTGCAAAAGCTACAAGAGGCAGACAAAAAAAATGAATGCAGATACAGAACACACATGTAGTGAGGGTAACTGTGTAAATCTTGTTGCTTTAGGAAATCAAATTATATTAGAACTAATTTTTTAATTGAAAGACAAACCTGACACTAAGCCAAAAATGATTGATCAATAAATTCTGACTTTGAATGTGCTGATTTAAATCCACCTTTTACAATACGGGTGGAAGTTTTATCTTTTAAAATCGAGGAGACTGTAGTTGGTAAATATTAAACATCATGGTCTGAAATATATAGGATATAAGAGGATATCAATACATTTTCCAAGACCTCTCAAAATGATGAGGGAATTACAAAATAAATTCTGTTTGGAAACAGTCATAGAGTCACTGATATTGGCACCCTATGCTGCTGATATCACACATGGTCTCATCTCTCACCTCTCAGCTGTAAACTCACTCTCACCAACTGTGATTAAAACCTCACACAAAAAAATCTACATGCCACAGTTTATTTGTAGTGACAAGTTCCTGTTACCTTATGTGTTCTCTGGCTTTTGGACTGCCAGGTGGGTACAGTTTTCCTTTGGAAACTATTTCAATGGTAACCCCAGCCAAGTGAATGGGTGATTCATGGCATTAGAAGGAAGACAGTGAAAGTGTTCTTAATCTGTCTGATGTGGCACTGGATTATGAAAATTACATTCAGGAGAGAATGGGAATGGAAGGAAAAGAGATTGATGCTGACACATCAAAAAATATTTACTGTCATGAGGATGGTAAAAACACTGCAGGCTGCTCAAAGCTGTGGATCCCTTGGACATCACCCTGCCTCACAAGGAATATGGGACACAGTGGGAGTCTAGAAATGCTGTCAAGGGTGATTTGTGCAAAAATACACATTCTGAAGAGTATCACAGCTCATGAGTTTTCCTCATGTTGTGACATCAGAGACGTCTGTGCTTAGACATAATGACTAAGCTTTTGTACTACATACGAGAGACTTCTGTGGAGTCTCTACCATTTCTATTTACACCCCTTCTCATTCCAAATGGGCACTTCCTGTGGTGAAGTGTGTGCACAGAACCTGAACAGGGTCCCACAGAGCCAAGTCACAGGACAGTCAGGGAAGAGGCAGCTCAGAAGCATGCTTGAACTCAGTGCTTGCATTCCCACAGGCATCACCTGCTATTCATATAATACTTGTTCCTTGTGTGGTGCACTGTCTCCATGAGCAACCTGCAGTCTGAGCCCATCTAAGAAGATCCACTGGGGGCTGTTTGGGCAAAGGAAGGAAGAGGGAGGCAAGGTGGAAGCAAGTAAATGCAAGATATCTTCTGTATGCTTCAAGGACTTAGCCCCACTTCCCAGAAATATGAACATTAAATAAATACATAGTTCTAACTGGATACATAGTGTTGCAGAGAGATGAGACTTCATTCAAGCAACTCTTGAAAACAAAATCCTTAAATGAAGTAAGTTTCTCATCTTTTTCAGGCAGGATCTCTGTCTCCCTGTCCAGTTCATACAGGTATCATTACATTCAGAATTAGGTGGGACTCTAGAGTATAAATGTAAAATCACTGCAGAGAAAGTTGATCCTCTCTAATATCTCTATGTATGAATGCAATTTCTATCACAAATATGAAACAAAAGGCATACATGGAGCAGTAACTGTAAGACACAGTAGCAGATTCTTTGATATACAAGTCTAATTTTTGCTCTCATCCATGTAGGTGTAAATCTGTAGCAAGTAGTTTGCTGATCTCAGTTGTATTGTGTCAGACTCATTTTTTCTAAGATCAGAATCTGACGCTTAGCCTTTGAAGTGTTAATTTCTGTCCTATTGGTGCAGAACAGAAAGTACATAGTCACTATGTAAAAACACTCCCTGGTTTAATTGATGGGTTTGGTGTGTAAAACTCTGACTTAAATGGAAGTATTTTGGAGTCACACTGATGAAAGGGAAATGAGAAATAGTTCAGAGTTTTTGGTCTGAGCAGTAGCATTCATTATTCAGGAGTCTGTACCATGTGTCTTTATCAGCAATCCTGCAATATAATTGTTTGTTGTGTAATGTTCCTAGAGAATCTTATGTTATTTATACAGTGTACACAATCCTCATAAGTAAATGAACTGCATTTCCTAAAGCTCAAAATCCTTTCTCCTTTTCATGTTATTTGACTGGTCTTAGCTCTCTCTCTCCATATTTTCCCAGGAACATAACTATATTTGTTGGAAAGCCCAAGAAAGAGCAGCATTGTGTTCTTAATGACAGAGGCAATTGAGACACTTTTGGAAGAAAACCAGATGGGAGGGCTCTATTTAAGGTCATGCATTTTAATCTCTGGCTTTAAAAAAAATCCTTGCCAGCTAAATATCTGAAAATTCATTACAGCCAACAGATAAATTAGTAAAATTTATCCAAATGAATCCATGTGAATGCCATATTCATTAGCTTATGTTAAAATGCATTCAGTAGAACTAGTGCCTTTGAAACACAGGTCACTTCTAAAAATGATGTATCACCATGACAGCTTCAACAATGTGTTGCTTTTATGTTATATAACTTCTGCTTTACAAATAAGAACATATAGAAGGACTTGAATGAGAAATCCTATTAAGGGAGATTTGGGAATCAAAAAATGTTTGTTTCTTCTCCTGAACTTGGCCCCTTACCTCTTACAACTTTTCCCTGAGTGTTTGCTGTGATCTTCTTTTAAAAGTTTTAAGCAGTTAAATGAGGTTCAATTATATAACAGAATGTCTCAATCATAAAATACTTATTTGAATATGTACCTTGGGGTCTCTCTGAAAAGGAGAACTTGTGTAAGAGGGGCCAGAAGGACACATTTTAGCTTTTCTGCTTGAATATTAAATGTGAATTTGAATAACACCTTCTTCTAAAATAAACATGTCTATTTATAAGTATGATTTGGATTTCTGAGAAGTAGCAGATTATGGGCCTGATTCGGCTCTGTTATACCTGAGGAACAGCCTCTAAAGTGCCTGTGTGCAGGGAGGAACAAAAAGGTAAAGACTGGATCTGATAGATGGGATCAGAAATGCTCCCTACTCACTTAAGGGTTATCAAAAGAAATGAGAACAAGGCATTAAAGGATAAAAGGAGGAGCTGTAACCAAAGCATTTACCATGTTTGGGAGGAAAATCACCTGTTTTTTCAGCCCTGCTTCTAATAAGTCTTTTGCCCTCCTGTTTTTTACAAGCTGGATTACCTCATCTGCTATGCTCTGTGTTTTTAATGAATGACAGTGCTTCTTGGTTTCATCTATAGAAGTGCCTGCCAGGGCTAGCTTTATTGCTCTCTTATTTCGCTAAGAAACCAGCTATGCAGCCCTGCTTTGCAGAGAGTGAGAAAGCAACATTAAGTGCTGAGACTCTCAGCTTTGAGTGCTGTTAAAGAGTAATGAAGGGAAATGTTACATAAGAGATTAGTGCAATTAAATCCACTGTGCATTCCAGAGATCAATTTAATAATTAATTATTTTATGGGAGGCAAAGCTTAGATTTCACTTGCCTATTGGAGAATGACTCCTTTTTTTTTTTTTCCACCCATGTCCCAGGTTCATAGATTTCATAGAATGGTCTATGTTGGAAGGGACCTTAGAGATCATCTAATCCAACCTCCCTGTCACTGACAGAGGACGCCTCTCAACTAGACTAGGCTACACAAGGCTCTGTCCAACCTGGCCTTGAACACCTCCCTTTGATAAAATAGAGGGCTTAAATATATGATAAAGAATTACAGTGTCCTGACTCTGAGGTCACTAATAGGTCTTGACCAGCATCACCTTGGGCCTCCACCCACTCCTTCTGCCATAGGTCCAGAAGCATTATTTAAAACACAGGCCTAGGACCATCAGCCCCTTCTTGTTACCTTACCTTTGCCTGACAGCTGGTGGTAGGACCCAGTGCCATTGCCTGCCTTTGGTTCTGTGGAGCTGTGCCTTGAGGGTGAGTGAGCTTATTACCTGGGTCCTCTTCCCTTTGGGAGTAGCTCTCCTCTTGTTGCTTTCTGATATACTGCTCTGATATACTGCCTGTAGCTCATGTCTAATTTCAGAAGTCTGTCAGTGGGGAAACCAAATTAAACTCTAAGTTTGATATTCATATGTCACCATTACACGATCCATCTCAGTGGAGTATGTAAGCTGTTTTCAGCCCTATTTGGACCACAAACCAATTTATAGGTACAGTTTTGGTCAACTATCCTATCTGTGCAATCAACAGTCTAAACATGGATCTATGTGTGGATGCGGAGACTTGTCCAGATTGGACTTAGTTGCCTGGTAGCTGTAGCTATATAAGAGTTCAATGTCGAGAAGACCTGGCAGTGCAGTTGCTCTGCACCACTGCCTACTTTTACAGAGATCGGTGGCACAGGTGAAGTCACTGAGTACACATAGGTATGAGTGAACCATAACTCTTGAAACAAAACTACAAGTCAGTCTCACTTGTACAAAGATATACTCTTAGGCTCATATCACCGTGGCACTTGCTGAACTAATTATTACCAATAACTCTTTAACGCTCTGCTGTGGTTACAAATGTCTCCCTCAAGTTCTGAAAGGTTATTCTGTTATTAGAATTGATGTGACTCAAATTGCATTGAGTCTTTTCAGATGAGTATGGGGTAATGGGGAGGCAGCTAACCTCAGTCAAAGCATTATGTTTTGCCTTCAGCCAACTACGAGAAGCATGTGGGTATAACAAGGCACAGAACCATACCTCATTGAAATTCTGAAGACTTGCTAATCACATCACCTACCCTGCTTTGCCTGCCTACATCAAAGGCTTGTCTTCTCTCTTCTGATTTCTTAATAAAGATCACGTATTTTATTTATATATTTATTTTACTAATGGAGCTTCATGTTAAATTTAAAGTCCATTAGAACCACTGCTTACAGAGTGCCCTTGAAAGTATGTTTGATTGCAGAATCGTCCAAGCGTGATATGGAAAGCTCTCAAGCATTAATGGGTTTGAGAATACAAAGGTGTTTTTACTGGCCTTTTTAGTTCTTCAGTGACATCTGAATATCTCCTAGGGAAAGCACATAATGTGAAAAGCCTAACATGTTGAAAGAGTGTATTTGTGAGGGGTGGGTATGGAGTTTTGGGATTAAATCCTCTTGTGTGATGAATGTGAAAATGACAGAAATGTTCAAAACTCTCAGTGAGAAATCCATCTCCCTCTGCACAAAAGACATATTAGGCTTTATGCAGAGACCTAAGCCAGATGGTGTTGAATTTATCCTCTCTGTTTGGTACAACATAGGTGAGTGTGGCTTAGTGAAGGACACTCCCCAGTATCCACTCTAGACCATGGGCATGGAAATACCAAGTGCCACCCTTTGCAAACCTGTTAGGACTCCCAGGAGACTGCAACCACAGCATGTGTGTTTTAATGACCCTGTCTATAGTTCTGGGTGGTTTGAGGTATAACTGCAAGTGCAGATCCATGTGCTGCTGGTGCGACAGTTGGCCCCAGAGTCCCCCTAAATGCTGTAGCCTCTTAAAGATCACACACACCCACACCCATTTTATATACAGGATGATGTAGGAGCAGTTGTTCAGCTGCTCTACCTAGAGAACATCAAATAAAGACTATCTTCATGGTCTTAACATGCATTCTGTATGTTTCTATTTGCACTCCTATTGGTTTCATAAGTCTGAATGAAGGCAGCAATGGCACAGGATGATCCGGAGAGCTGAGTGACAGAGCACAAAACATCCTGAATTGTCTGATGTGTCAAATTTTTCTGCCAGTTTGAAGCCTTGCATGTTACGTAAACTGTAGATGATGGATAGACTGATTAATGTGAGATGCCTCCATTCTGTTGCAGATGTGAATGGATCTAAATTTGAGGTCTTTGTTTTTGGTTTTTTTTTTGGATGATTAGTGTATTCAGTTCTTGGTGAAGAGTCTCTTGTCTCACAGGGGTATTTCTCAACTCTCACATCTGGGAACACAGCAAAGGAGTGCTGGAAGAGACTAATATCCTCAGATTCCTTTGTTAGCAATACTACAGTGTTAGCATTGCTTTAGAAGAGACTGAAATGCTTGATTTCTTGTTTTTCAGAATATTATTTTTCTATGCTTGAAAATTAAACTTTACTCCCCTCTGATTTTTCTTTCTTACTTTCTATTTGCTGAGAACTTAGCTTTGCCCTTGTTGTAAGATGAACATGAAATTGGAGTTATCTCAAATGGCTGTGGAGAGCATAAGTAAAATGGAGATATTTTGTACCTTCAGGACTGTCTCTGATAATTACAGGATTAAAGGAGTTTAAATTTAAATTGCTTAAACTATCCAATTAATGTTTCATAAATGCCTGAAAATATGTGGTAGCTCTTAACCTTTTGAAAAGACACTCCACTAAATTCTGAAAAATTACTTTTATAATATACATGCTCTATGGGTGAGCACATATTCTTCAGTGGTGTAAAGTAACACCTGGGCCAATTTTGAAAAAAACCAGCTTGATAACCAGCAGCAGTCTGTGTTTGGCACTGCAATGATGTCTTTTGAATAGATCAAATGACTATGTGGAGGGATTTAATATTATTGGTTCCCAGTTAAAGCTGCCTTGAATATCTCTTTCTACATTACGCTGCACTTCATACACTGTACATACCCTGGAAGCAAGTTGTCTTACATGTTGTATTCTGTGATTCTGCCAAGGGATGCTATAGAATCAGAAAGACTACAGGACAAACAATTAAATAGCCTTATCACTTAAAAAATAATCTTGATAAATTTAGGGGAATAGTCCTGTCCTTAGTTGCACCTCTCTTATAGGTCATTAAGGAATAGTAGAGAATAGCTCATAGAAGAGGATAATGATCCAGGCATAAACAACAATACAATAAGTAAACACTTTGATTCTGAAATTTATTCTTGTTTCTAAATAGTCCTGAAGAGTAGCTAAGTGGAACTCCATCATGAGAAAGGCTCAGCATGGCAATGCATGCAACTCCTTTTTTGACATGAAAATGATTAGCAAACTTCTATGACCACAACTACTTCCTACTTCAGCTCTCTTAGGTGAGTCAAGCCTCAGAGGAGGAGCCCAATAAAGCAAGTGCTGTTTAGCTGGTGGTGTTAAGCTAGTAATGGAAGCATTCAGATGCAAGCCTTGTTTAAGCATGCACTAAGGGGAACCTAATACAATCTCCTAGGACCATGCTGGCAGGTATTAGCGAAAGTAAAGATGTGTTGTGCATGGGAAAGGAGCTGAAAACCCAACCCAGTGAGGGTTTTCAAATTCAGATATTGAACTGAATCAAATGTTGCTAGGTTCAGCTGGAGGAAAACTTCCTACTGCTGATGATGAACAATTAATTTGGTTCTAATTTTGCTACTCTGATGCAGATGTAACTGGTTGTAGCTTTACCTGACTAAAATATGGATCAAGAATACAGTAGTAGCAAATCTGGAGCACTGTGGTCCTCATTTACATGTAGTAGCCTCTTGCAACTACCTTTGGAGAATGCACAAAAGGTTGAATAAAATAACACAGTCCACATTAATAAATAGATAGAAAACCATATGCAAGTAAATATTTGTGTGTTAGGGGCTCATCTCTCTGACAGATCAGCTTAAACAGCTCTAGGGACAATATATTTTAAAAGCAGCTGCACCAACTTCGCACAGTTCATACTTGCAGTCCTTTCCTGTTGCATATGCAAGAACATAATTACACAGCATACGATGCATTTTGGATTGGCACAATTGAGCAGATCTACATGTGTATCTGGAAAGCTAGCCTTGTGGAAATTGCTTGCATATTGCAGACATTTGATATTTAAAAGTGGTCACATACACATACATGCACAAAAGAACTGCTTCAGCATGCCATCAGTGCTCATTACAGGGTATTGTGTCCATTGGCACAGACGGAAAACCTGCGAGGGTACGTCAGAATATTAATTCTCAAGAACCAGAAGCTGTGAATTCAAAATCTCAATTTGATCATTGGAAAAGATTTTTGGAAATTTGGAAAGGCAAAGTTTACACTTTGATTTCAGTGTGCAGTGTTTCCAGTGTGCACTGACATCTCAGGTACATCTGCAGTTTATTGCAGTATGTACCAGCAAATGAAAACTGAGATCTCTTTCAATCCTACACAACGAATTCAAGCCTTAATTAATCCTTCAACAGTGGTCTTGTAACAAATAACTCAGTTGGCACTCCTGCATATTTGTTTCTGGGAGTTCATTTCCCTTAAGAAGTGAATGTAAACTTTTTCTTTTATTGAAGAGAGCTACTCAACAAATCCAAAGGGTTGTTGGTTAACATATATGATGGTCAAATCCACTAAAAGCAATTGGAAAATAGTTTTTGATCCATTGCAGATTAGTGATAAAACAGTGTGTCCAACACAAAGAACAAGTAATTATGACAATTTCTACTATATAGGCAGAAAACAAGACAAAATACCTTTGCACTTCGAAGACATGCTGCTTGTTCTCCCTTTGACACAAAACTTGAGAAAGGATCTTGCTTTGATGTCCTTCAATAATGTGCAGTAGCTTCTGCTTTGAGTTTACTTTCTAACAAACTTCTGGAGCTGCAGAAGGGAAAGAAAGAGAGAGAGATGAGGACATGTAAACAAAAAAAAAAGATGCAGTCAGCAATGGGGTTTTCAACAGAACTTGGCACTGCTCCATCTGACTTACGTATGTTTTGCAGGAGGAATTGGGTGCCTTGGTCAAGACAGAGGACAGACACGGAAATGTCTTGATGCAGTGGAGATTTATAACCCTGATGGAGACTTTTGGAGGGATGGACCTCCTATGCCTTCTCCCCTCCTCTCATTACGAACAAACTCCACCAGTGCAGGATCTGTGGAAGGGAAGCTGTACCTCTGTGGAGGATTTCGTGGAGCAGGTACTAAAATGAGTCTTACATTCACTACATAGTTGAAATCATTTTCACTGTACACTGGCTGACCTGATGACTGACCAACCCTATCATTTGGCACTGGCATGCACTGGAACCACAGAGCTGATTCTGCCCTTTGGACTGCCAGCTCCTAGTGTCAACATGAATTGTGTTCTCTTTGCCCTTCACTTTTTTCCTTAGCAAACATGAAGAATTAAGGATGTTTCCAATCTGTGCTAAACCTGACCAAGTCTTCAACCTCAGTAGAATATTGTGGATTTAAATCCAGAGCTACTTGTATCAGGATCTTAGTATGTTGTGGACATTAAAGACCTTGGGCATATTTATTGAAGATTAAGGCACTATCCTAAGCCAAGCTATCTGGCTCTGCCTATTTACATACATGCTTTTCACAATCAGTGTTGAAAAACCTTGTGTATTTAATAAGTACTCTGGGAAGGGATCCAAGATACAAAGAGACTGAAGTTCCAGATCTGATGATTTTAAATAATCCTAGACTCTTGGCTACCTTTCTTCTAAGCCTTCTTCCTTCCAGCTGTGCCTAGCTTTGTTTTAAGTCTCCAATACTGCTAACATTCATTATAAATGCAAGAGTCTCTAAACACACACACTTAAACTCTTTTGCTACATACAGCTGCTACCCCAATTTCAAGCTTACTGTTGTCCAGGAATGGCCACTTGGTATCAACTGGGTGATGGTTCCTTCACTTTACACTGACTCCAGTTGCACTGACTTTCACTTGTATAACAAAGTCTAAACTTAAAGCTGCTATTATTTCAAAATGATGGTTTTCATCAGTTAGTTCACAACTCTTTTTCCTCTCCCTTCATTTGCTGCTGTTTGAGGAAGCTGCTTCCTGAAAAACAACTGTATAGCAGCTCTTTAACAGGCATGTTCTCGTGCCATCTCTGGTGGAAGTTCTGTGACCTCAGAGCAATTACGGTTATGACACATCACTGTGTTTCCATAGCAAACATCGTGTCATCAAATTTCTTTTTCTCAGCAGTATTACAAAAAACCCTAAAGTTAGTGGTACAAATCTCAGAGGGCTGATCATTTGCACTGTCAAATGAAGCAATTTCATTCAAGATGACTAACAGATTAGTATGAGAGTTTTCAGAATAAGGTAGTTTCAGGCATAAAAACACTCTGTACAATACCACCACATTCTGTCACTGAGTCATGTATAAAGAGTGGTAGCACTGGAGAGGTTAAAAGTGCCCCTGTGGATTTCAAGACGGCCATCTTTTGTATGTTTGTATAATGACAGCTCGATGGGGTCCCGATTCCTGCCTGTATTGTTACAATCTATATAATTATGCATAGGGCTCCCCTGAACTATAAGTGTTACGTAGATTGGAAAACAAGAAGTCAAAGTATAGAAAATGCCAGTTTTGTGGTTACCCATGCAAACTGAATTCTGACCCCCTATGTATGCATTTTGTATACCAATGAAGAAATAGTATGTGATTGTATTGTTAGCCGTTGTTAAGATGCCTACTAAGAAGGGAGCCTAAATTCTCACTGTCACCTGCAAATCAGATGTATCTACATGTTTGAGGAGTTGAGAGGAAGCTGTGCCTTAAAGATGGGCTTCTTAATGTGACTTTCAAGTTATTAAAGGGCTGTCTAAATCTTCATGTCAGTAACAACTTCCACATACCATCTTTGATAAAAAGATGTGTGGAGTCTATATGCTGGACCTGAAGCTGTTATCTAGCTGCCTCTCTCCCTGGCCCCCTCTCCTCAGCATTCTGGGAGGAGCTCTTCTTGATCTGCTCTTTGGAGGTGAAGGGTGGAGGGACAGAGGCTTATTCTTGTCACATGGGAACTTGGAAAAGATGGGTTGACTCTGCTCTTTCACAATTACAGCTGCTCAGCAGCTTCAAGGTATTCACAGAACAGAATGTGCCACTGCTGCTTTAGTAGCAGATAGGGCTATTTTAGAATGTGCTTGTTTGGTTTTAAATTTTTGAGTTTCTTGGCATGTCACTGGTTTATGCAAGGGATGCAACCAAGAGAGGATATTCCACTTTCACAAAACATTGTAATTTAGTTTCAACTGAGTGGAGTTTTTGGAACAGGCTGGAGGCACAGCTGTAGTCTCTGGGTTTTCTGCCTGCTGAACGCTAAAGGGCTGCTGTGAACATTCCAGAGTGAGTGCTTCTCAAAAAAAAAAAATTTTAAAGAAAATTAGCCAAAATCACTGTTGCAATGGGAAATCTAATCCAATGTATATAAGGGGCTGCAACCAAGTACCTGTATACTATAGCTTTGTCCCCATCTCCTCAGCCTCAACTTGTCTTTGCATTTGCTTAAAGTTTTTCTTGATCCAGCAGCATGAACATTAATCTAAGGACATTTTTTTTTTGCATCTTATTTTAACTCATATATGCCATGCTCTGTATGTCTGTCTGCAAAAGTATTGACCTAAATGGATACTTAGAGACTAGTGATGCTGTACACAAGCATGAAAAGCAGTTGTTGACTGCTCTAAGAGCCTTAAATTTTGGCTCACCTACCATCTCTTCTAAGTCACTTGCAGTTTTGTGATGGCAGAATTCCCATCCCCTATATATTTCCTCTTGCAAATCCTTGTCTGCTTGAAGTACAAATAGTGCAGCCATAGTAGCACCCCCAGGAGCAGAAGAAAAGGGAAATTCCAGATACTGAGTCTCCAGAGGGAAGTCAGCTGAAAGTAGCAATGCAGAGCACAGTCTCTCTAAAGGATGCACGGTCTCCAAAATGTGTTGAAGCCTCATCAAGAAGTAAGTTACTCTGAATTTCAAGGAATGCTGTTCAATAATGAGCTGTGTTGGTAAATGCAGCTTGTAAGACTTCCCTGATGAGGCTCCCTCAAGTTATAAATTTGATCAAAACAATGAAAGGAGAACTTCAGCTGAAGTGTAGACAATTATATGGAGTGCCTACACTAAGACCTTAGTGACCTCAGGCTCCCTGCAGCATATGAAGAAGCACACACACTTCCATAGGGAGATTCAGGTCCTTGGTGCTTTACATCTGCTCAGAAAGTTCAGAATGCAATTCAGAACCCTGAGAACCTCACTTGTCTCTTAATGGTCTGTGTTCCAATCAGAATGTGAGAGAACCTAACCTGGCTTACTTAAGGCACATACATCAGAAGCTTGGTGTCTACAGTTAGATGGTACAAACCACTCTGAGACCTCTGTGTTGTTTCACTAGCTGACAAATATCATATGTTCTTATGATCATGATAAGTACCCAAAACCATAACTTCTGTTTGCTTTTGTTTTATGCTTAGCAAGGCTTTAACAACTTTGTCTGTTAGCCAGTAGTATATATAAATTAGTTCTTTTTCTACTAAACTTTTTATGGCAAATAGGAACCATTAATGTGCTTGTCTCTGATGCTCAGCTCCAGCTCAAGTAGCCTGGTGTCATGAATGTGGCCTATCATTTGTCAGCAATGTTATAACCTTCATCAAGGCATTCAGAAATCTTAAAAGTGGTTGGGTTTTGTCCATTAGTTTATGGTTCTGCACAGAGTGAAAACATAATCCATAGTATGATTCCCCAGTACTCACTGTGCAGTTGCCAGACAGCTTTCTCCTAACTGGTAAAATATGCTTCTGCTTCATTTACTGCTGTAACTATGAATTTTAAACTGGCCTTTGCAGCCAAACTGTACAATGTTCTTGTTGACATTTTGATATTTCCTTTGTCTTTATATAGAACTAACACTTGCCACCTGCACAGGCTCACAGCTATTGGCATCAGCTCATGTGAGGCAGCAGCAGCAGCCTCATTAGCGTGCCCCACCGCAGGCGCTGGTAAGCAGCTCCTCACTTCTGCAGCATTACGCACTCAGAAAATGCTTGCCAGACTGGCTTCCCTTTGGTTTTGACTGCTTCTGAGTATTATAAGAACTTTTTTTCTGGTGAAAATAATGAAGGTGAGTGTGCGTGCCTGTTTGTTATCATCTGCTGTCAATGTCAGCCGGTGGAGGCACCTGTTTGTTGGCTTTGCTTTGTTGCTGCACAAATACAGAACTTGTAGCCCATGGCTGGGGGTTGAGGGTTGTAGCTTTAGTTTTGGACTATAGACATTGGTCCAATTGTCTGTATCACAGATTTGAATTAATAAATTAAAATCCAGAGTTGATGTCTTTTAGCTTGATGCATCCTGCCTTGTATCAGAAGTAGTGTGGTCAGCAGAACCAGGGCAGGGATCATCCCCTTTATACTCAGCACTGGAGAGGCCACACCTTGAATACTGGGTTCTGTTTTGGGCCTCTCAGTACAAGAAGGTCACTGAGGTGCTAGAGTGTGAATGAAGAAGAGCAACAAAGCTGGTGTGAGGCCTAGAGAATAACACTTATGAGGAGCAACTGGAGGTACTGGGGTTGTTTAGCCTGGAGAAGAGGAGGTTGAGGAAAAGTTGAGGTTGAACCTTATTTCTCCCTATAACTACCTGAAAGGATGCTGTAATGGGGTGAAGGTCAGTCAGTTCTCCCAAGTAACAAGCAATAGGACAAGAGTAAATAACCTCAAGTTGTGCCAGAGATCATTTAGGTTGTATATTAGGAAAATATTCTTCACCAAAGGGTTGTGAATCTCTGGAACAGCCTGCCTGGGGAAGTGGTGGAGTCACAGTTCCTGGGAGTATTTAAAAGATAAGTAGACATGGCACTTAGGGTCATAGTTTAGTGGTGGACTTGGCAGTTCAGGGTTAACTTTTTTGACTCAATGATCAAATGGTCTTTTCTAATCCGAACAATTATACGATTCTGTGACTTACATTAGAATGCTATCTTTACAACAATGATGTGCAAACTAAAGGAAAACCACCTCAATGCAAATAATAAAATGTTTAACAGATCTGTTATTAGCAGAACATATAACTTAAAATGTCCTATGACTTCATCAGCTAATGGGATTTGATGTAAAACTACTTTTCTCTGAAATGGCAGTTTTGCCATCTCCATCCACTGCAATTTATAGCAGAAGAGATAGATGTACTGCTTCCTTACCATATATGTGGAAAATTCTGTCATGTATTTAGCATTGTGTGTGGGACCAGAGCTGTTCAACCCAGTTCTGTATTTACTTACTGATCTCAAGTAGAAATTAATTTTTCACTTAAGTGGTGTTACAGTCAGAGGAAGGGGAAAGGGAAGAAAGATCTATGAACTTGACAAGCACAAATCTCAGTTTTGTGTTTGAAATTATTATCCAAGATTGGTCATAGTGACACTGAGTCCTAATAGCTGTGTAATTCTGATTTAAAAAAAAAAAAAAAAAGCTTACCCTAGATTCATTTCGCCTTTTCTTCATTTACATAAATTGCAATCCAATCCATACATTGGAATAGAAGTGGCACTGCTTGCGGCAGTGCAGAACCATGAAGTAATTATTGTATTCCAGCTGAGCTAATGAGTTTGTATCTCCATGCCATCCCTTCCTGACAGTGGACTAGCTTAATAGTTATTTATTTTGACTAATCTCCCATAAAGGCTGTTCCCCCTAGGCTCCTCCATTATGTGATTTAGATGGAGAATCATTCTAGTGCTTATTTTTTATTATAGTGGTTATGGAACGTTACTGGAATCAAATTAAATTTAGACATATTAAGGAGTCTGGCACAGTAAATACTGCACTTGTGAAATTTGGGGGTTGAGGTATTGGAACAAAACCTGTTTCTCCAGCACCTTCCCCTGTTCCCAGCTAAATAAAGCAGAGGGGCAAACCCCAGGCTGCCTATCTGCAGCACTATTTGTTTCCCTCTGTTAGGATTTACTGGGCAGTGATGAATAATTAAAGTTCTCCTGCCCACAGTTGTTACCCATTGAATAGATATTCACACTAACGGAAGGGATTCAGGCTCCCTGTGTTTAGTTCAGCAAATAAATATGCTCACGACCACCTTCTGTGCTACAGGCTCTGCCACAACTCTCCAGCCTGCCCAATGGGTCCACCACAAAAAATGCTTCTCAACATTTTGACTACTTCTCCATCACCAGTGTGAGCTGACAGGGCACTGGCATGGGGGAGAGATCTCCTCAGCTTGCTGCCTTCACATGGAGGGCTTCCCATTTAGCCCCTACTCGTTATCTACTGTAAATAAGGCCAGCACAAGTCAGGGGAATTGCTGAGGAGCAGCACCTGCTCATTTCAGATCTGAATTTGACCCAGCATCTGACAGCACTGTATTAGTAATTCAGACCTGCTTCTTACTAAGGCTCATTTATAGTTTATAAAGGGTTAATGAATGATTAATAGATATTTAAATGCATTTTAATTAGTTGCTGAAGAGGTCAATAGGTTATTTAGAAACATGACTTGTAGCCATGTATGACATCTTCTATTGCATTCATAACTGCCTGTCATGCATACAGTCTAAACATGCTTTATATTCTCTATTAATAATGTATTAATCCGTTATAGGGCATTCAGAAACAGTAGCTCAGGATGGTCTGAGACCAGTAATTCTTATTCTGATCTTGCAGTTTTTATTCATATGACTGGTGCATTGGCATTAAGAGTACTGATCCAGCTGCCACAGTAATCTGTGAACCTGCAAATAAGACCAAGGCTTGTAAGATCATGTCAAAGAGGCCTTTCTATGAACAGCCAGCAAAATTTGGAGTGGTTTTAAAAGGTGAAGTAGCTGGATTAATTCCAAGAAAAACAGTTGAAGTAAATGAATTCGAAGTTCCTTCCTGTAGACCATCCAGGTCTTATATGTATATATATTTATTTTCATATATATTGACTTGTGAGTGAATGGGTGGAACATGAAACTATGGTTCTGAACAATTACACAGCAGAGCAAAAGGATAGAAGTCCTGTCTATCAGAGTGAATATCTTACCTTATTCCATGCAGGTGCTCTGAAAACAGTAAACTGCCACAGTTGTAAATTCAAGCTCCTACCTGTCTCCCAGCTTTTTCTGTGTCTGGTGGAATACCAATGCCTTGATACTTAACATCACAAAGGCTGGCCAGAATGTTAAACAGACAAGCCAAGTTCCCTCTCCTGTGTATTCTCTGCCTGATGCTGCCCACAGGCACAGATGATGGATATACTTGACCCCACAAGGGCTGTTTGCTGTGTTACACTAGCAAGGCTGGTGGAGTTAGGGGGCAGCTTGCATACGCAAATGGTATTGAAGGCCACAGTCTTGATGAACTTACGCCTTTTCCTTCTGCAGATGAGGAGCCAGGACATCTGGTGTAATGATCTAAATGCACTTTTATCCCATTGCAACACAAATGTGAATTCCCAAGTCACCTAACTCAACATCATGTAATTATGAAAGCAGCTATTAGTGGTGAGGAAGATAAGTAGCAGAGGCTAGTCCCATATGTTTAAAATCTTTCTGTGGTTTCTGGTACAGATAATGGCATGCAAAATCAGGTATGAACCAGCAGTGGAAGCAAAACTGCTTCAACACAGCTCTGAGGTAGCTGTTAGGTAACAAGAACTGGGGAAGCCTAGTGACAAAAACACTCTAGTAAACATTTGGGACACTGTTTGGGAACTAGACAACACCTTGTGATGTTCAGTGGGGTCTTTTCCATGGAGAGAGCACAGAAAACAGTTTAACCACTTCGGTCTTGGTGTCTTTTTTATTCTGTTTTGTAAACTGATTTATGGAGAAAGAAGTATACATTAGGAAACTGCAAATTGTAAAGGAAAATATGCTCTGACAACCAAAGAACCGACATCATCAGGAGCTCAGGCAAATAGCCTGGGTGAGGATGTTCCAGGGCACAGAGCTCATGAGCAGGGACAGCTGTGACACTGAGACTAACCACCACCACACAATGTGGTTCAGTGCTGATGTACCTGGCCCTTCTCTGGAGAAACTGCTCTGATACTGCTGGGTGCATTGCAGGTTGTTGGTGTAGCTATGCTGCAGCTGGCAAGCAGGTGAGCTTGGTTAAAATCACTTTGGATGCCTCTGCCCTGCACTGATTCAGAGGCATCAAAACTTGTGACTTGGCACAAGCTCTTGCTATCTCCATCACTCTGTTCCATCATAAGATGGAATGAACCAACCAATGTCAATGGGAACCAACCAATGTCAATGGGCTTCTGTAAGAAATAATGAAATATTGACCACATTTCAGCAAACTGGCTATAGATTTAATTTCAGTGAAGTAAAATTCAGTGAGAATTTTTGAGTTCAATGCTCTGGACACTACACAGGATATAGCAGAGTGAATTTATTTGGATCTGCTTACAAACTTAATAGCTGCATGGTTGACAGTCCTGGATGACCTACAGATCTTGTACCTG
Source organism: Ceyx melanurus (assembly GCA_024611195.1). Taxonomy (NCBI): domain Eukaryota; kingdom Metazoa; phylum Chordata; class Aves; order Coraciiformes; family Alcedinidae; genus Ceyx; species Ceyx melanurus. The sequence continues at coordinate 28,151 of JANHGL010018448.1, forward strand.
TTAATCATGTTGCTTTAGTCTTCTACATCTGCCTCCCTTTAACCTTCCCAACCCAAAACCTAATAATTGTATCTGAATGTTCAGTTCCAAATAGGAAAGAGAAAACAAGGTGAAAAAAAAGACCATGGGTGATAATAAACACTATATTCACACACAAAGTTGTTCTTCTCCCCAGCCTCCAAAACACAACTGGAATGCAGTGAAAAAAACAAAACAAAACAAAACCAACAAAAAAAGGAGATAAAATATTTATGTTGCCTGCAGTCATACTGGGGGTCTTTCCAAGAATGGTTCATCCTGATTTACGGTCAATTCTGATTCAAATTACATGAGAAAACCTACAGCATATAATGAAGTCTGGCCATATTTTGGGAATGAATCATATTTTAAAATAAACCTTTTAAAAAGAACACATGGTTTGGAATGCAAGCAATCACTTATGAAAATTAAAATGTTCATTGTTTTTTCCTGCACATTCAAAGAAAAAAAATGTATGAAAAACTGTAGGAAAATGTTTTGTTTACAGACCAGAATATAAAAGAGTTTTAGACTAATTTTACTTTCAGACTACTATATTTGCATATATAAAATAAGATTTTATATTTTTACACTTTCAGGTATAACTCAAGTTCTTTCATTGGGAAAAGATGGTTTTGTAGGCTCAGTATTAGCCTGCAGTCTGCACTTGTACATCAAAAAGGCACAACTGTATCAAAAGAGCTCTGACTTTCTTTTAATGCATCACAATTTCTCATGGGGATAAATTTATGCTGGAATCAGTGTTCCCAATGATGGTTTAGCCTTTTCCTTTCCCGAGTAAGAATCCACCATACTGCTATAAACACTGTTTTACTGCTTGAAAAGGTTCCGTATTAGGGTTTGGTTTGTACTACCAGAATATTTTTAATATAAAGTTAACTTTATAATTTTTAATATATAGTTTAACTCCTATGCAGAAAAACATAGTGTAAAAAAAAGTTTCTTAAAACTTCTCATGGTTAAACAAGAATATGCAGAAAAATAACATCTTGTTTTGTAGAAGAAAATGAAAGCATTTGGAAAGAAGTGAAATCATTAGGTAAGATAGTTGTCTTTTAACTGATGCAGAATAACATTGTGAGTTCTGTGGAGTGTTTTTTTAAGCAGGAAATTTGTGCAATACAGCCAATTTATTTTTGTAGATGTCCCATTATTCTCCTATGAGCAAAACTGGGTCTAAAACATTGTCTTCAACAAAAAAAAAAAAAAGAAAATTGCAATTAAGTAAGGTGAACCAATGAGGCAGAATATGGAAATATTTGCACCTTCAGGCTTAAAACAGTTGTTGGGATTAAAGCCCAAATCCAATGCTACGGCCAGAAATCAAAGGTGATGTTCTCTTTACCTTTTCTAGTGTCCTATCCAAGGGAAAAAAAATAAATCAAGGTGTTTAACTCACTTCTTGATTAAAAAGAAAGGGGAGCTGGAATTTTTTTTCTGAACCGCTACTGTATTTTGAACAGTGCTTTTCCTCACATAAACTTTCTCATCCAAAGGGTTCTGCTTCCTTTCATACTAAACAAGATAAGACTAGAGAAGTGATTGCTTCCCTTATTTCAGCAGCATACTCTTTATCTCCCAAGGGCTAAAAGTTAACTAACACTCCCTGTGCTGGAAATCTGAATTTGTAGCGTGGAACAAATCCCATTACAACATCCCAAGGAAAAGGGAAATAGGGGGTCACTGAAGGTTGTGAGTTACCAGGGTCAGGAAAAAACACGGCAAGGCTTGTAAGAAAGGGCTGCTGAATGTGCCTTTGATGTTTTAATTATGATTTTTTTTTTCCTGAAGTGTTGCAATCTCCACAGAATGTCTCAGTTCCAGTGTTTGATTTTTTTTCCTTTGATTGTCTCATTTTTGTCATCATCCATGCCAAAGAAAATCCAGGCTTACAAATTTATTGCATCAAGGAGATGATCTAATAATAAATACAGGGACTGGAGCCTCCCATGTCACAGCTTAGGTCTGTTTGTGTTTCTGTATTTGTCTCTTAGGAAGAACATGTTCTCTTTTGTAGGGTCATTTAGAAATGAGCTCTTTGCTGGTGCTGGCACGTGTGATTTGTTTGCAGTTTGTCAGTCATGCTTTCTCCTTTCATCATGTAACTGGGTTTTGCAGCAGTTTGTTGTCTTCTCTCTTGGATGGATGCAGTTTTCTTATGTATTATTATTTTTTCGCTAATATTTGTGTTCAATAAGCAGACCATTGTGACAATTGTTTCACTTTCTGTGAACAGTAGAAATGAATGGAACAAGGACTATTCATATGAGGCTAAATCCTGAAATCTTACACAAACTCTACTGAAGCAAGCTCCTAGAGACCTATGAATGTCCCAGAGGTCGGGCTGTGGACCAACAAAAATTATGCCACAATTAACTGTGATGCAGCTGAGGGCAAAATGAATGTAGGCTATGGCTTGTAAGGTAGGAACACTGTGCTGCACTCCCTTATCAGGTGAGAGAGGGAGCAGAGTTTGTGAATGGTTGGTGAGTGGTTTCCTTAGATAAATATGACCAAAATGTGCAGAAATTTCCTTAAAGCTGGGACATCCACAATATGTGTGTGCAGGACCTGCAGTAAACAGAACTGTCCCAAGTCAGTTCAGCAAGAAAAACAGTCCTGGGAGGGGAATAAGTCTTTTTTCCATCTGACCTTCCCACATCGTGAAGCTACTTGCAGAGGAGCCCTAGGGGCATTATAAATCCCATGACACTACATCATCCTAACATCACATGAATCTTGCATGGAACCTGAACTATGGCAGCACTAAGCCCCCAGGGTAGCTGTCCTCTGGAGGACTATGTGGTCTGGGTTTCCAACATGAGGAACAACACATGCCTCTGATGCTCTTCTGTAATTCCTTCTTTTCCCCCACTACTTTAGTCCTTTGCTGTTGGTTCCACAGAAAGGCCGTGCCTGAACAATGAGATGCAGTTGATAGTTGTGAAGGATAGTGTTATTTGTAATTGTTTGTGTTTTGATTCTCTTTTTGATAGCTGAATGGGAACCTCAGTCTGGACCCTAAGTTTAGTCTGTCTCCAGACTTTTAAGATGTAATAAAACAATGTTGACTATTCAATGCTTCTTGCTATGATGGTTTTTATCCTGGTACCTTTGAAGTGTCTGTGCTTGGAAATCTCTGAGACCTGTCTTCTAATACATCAGAGGAAGGTGACAGCAAAGCATGTGCATGTCCTCAGCTCAGAGTAAGAAAAGTTTAGACTAAGGTTACTTGCTGTGAGAAAGCTACTCTAAGATGAAAAGAAAAAGCAAGCAGAAATGAAAGACAATTTTATTTTTAGGAGAGAACTTGGCTTTGAGTAACAATCACTGGAGATCGGGACTTTCCTTAATAAAAAAAGGTTTTGCATTATTATAAGAAGTTTAATATAGCACTGCTGGTTGACTGACAACCGTGGTTCTCTGCTGCATGGTGCTTATATAATTGTTTTTTGTTCGTCTCAGTAAAAATCTTTGTCTTGTCTGTAATTTAATGGCATTCTTCTAACCTGACTGCTCATGACAAATTCCTCAGCACTTCAAAACAGCTGAATTCTATTTAAAGCCCTGAAGGTTTCTTTTTGTCTTTATTTCTCCCCAAATCACAGGATGTCCAGACTTCGCACCCAAGAAAAGCCATAGTGCTGGAGTGCTTCCAGGATCCTGAGAGCTGCGTTTTAGTCAGAGCAGAGAAAGGACAACATATTGCATGTAGACATACCATTTCACAATAGGCAATACTCTTGCTCTAAAAGATGAGCTTTGGACAATTGACTGCACAATGAATTGCCACTGGCATACTTGTACCATGATGGAGCACTTCATGCTTTTGTCCCTGCAGCTGCACCTGGAGCCCAGGGTGTGAGGACTGAATGCACTGTGCAGATCTCCATCTGCACTATTTCCTTTGCTGTATGTTGACAACACACATGCTCTTCAAGCAGTGTAGATGTTAGTACCACAGAAATTACCTTTTCATTACCACCTTACAGAAAGTTCATAATAATAACTGCACAAACCTCTTTGATCCTGTTTGACTCGACTCCTGATGCCTGATGTTGTTCCTTCTGTTTTTCAGCTCGTCACGAAGTTATCACTAAAGAGATCCTTGAGCTGGATACGTGGGAGAACCAGTGGAACGTGGTGGCCGTCAATGTCCTCATGCATGACAGTTATGATGTTTGCCTTGTTGCTAGGCTGAACCCGCGGGATCTTATCCCTCCTCCCCCAGATTTAGTAGACCAATAGGAGCTCAGTGACTTTCAGTACTTCCATATTCTGCAGAAAATGAAGATTTTGTAGAGACAGATGTTGCTTTGGCTCTGGATGACAGCTGAGTCCCCTTGGAGAGAGGTGGGCCACACATGCTTTGAGGACAGAATTGCCTTTGAGCCTTGCTTCTCAGATGATGCTTAATTTGCTTGTACTGGTTATTGAACTTCTGTGACTGAAAATTGAGGTTGTCCAGCCTTTGTGTGTGGCTGTTTGTCTTCCACCTGACTGCATAAGTTTCACTTTTGGGAACAGTCTGGGCTCCTGGGAGCCTTTGGCTCACAGGCACAGTGGGAGCCCAGAGCTCATTCCACAGCAGAGCACAACATATGAAGAAAAGCTCTAGCCAGGGAAATCCCTCCTTTACTGTTCATCCCACTTGGTTCTACTAAGTTACCAAGAAGGCTAAGAAATATGTTAAGTCAGATGATGAGAACCAGTCCAGATGTACTGAAGGGCCACTGATGACTGATGCAGGAGCAGAGGGAAAACAGAGAAGAGCCTTTGTTTGTTTTAAACAAAAAAACATTAGCCAAGGTTCATTAACCAAGCACACCAGCTACTGCAAACATTACCTAACCCACAGACAGGACAGTCAAAAGATCCTGTCTTTGCCAACAGAGCTGAGCCTGTGCTAGTAGAAAATTTTTGACAGCAAGTCATAAGCAAGTCTTCCAGCAGAGTTAGTAGGCAGCCTGTACCACAGAGAAGAATCCTAAAGATTCTACCTGTTACATTGTCTGGTGTGACTAGAACCATAAAGATCAGTTAGAAAACCCTTTTCCTTTCTGAGATGGAGAAGATGTCAACTAAAAAGTAATAAATGAGACCAGTATTATCTGTGTATCAGTTCTGCAGCTACAGGGAAAGGATAGAAGTGGTAAATAATAAATGTTTATATAACAGTAGCTGTTTTTATAGAAGTAGCTTTAATGAAGTAGCATAAGGCCACTTTCTAACAAGAGAATGGGCTGTAATCACAAGGGAGAGGAATAATTCACACAGTGGTTCTTAAGGCAGTGTTAGATTTCACACGGCTTGAAGACATTAGTTAGAGAGCAAACTGTTACCAGTGCTGCTATCCTATTTGAATTACCAGTAACTATTCATCAGTTCTCTGGTGTCTGCCCTATAGTTTGTCACTGCCTGGGCAGTACAGTCAAGAGAACTGGAAATCTCCATTGTGCTCTGGGGCCAAAATTGCAAATGACAGTATGCTGCAATGCAGAGTGAATGTCAGAGGCAAAAACTATGAGTAAACTATGATGTAGTACAAGAATGATAATTGTCAGCAAGAAGTTGCTTTTGATGGCTACAAAGGCAGCAACAAATCACAAAAGAAAATAATTGTCAAATAAATAAGGGAATCGATCAGGTAGTTAACCTGTAGTTGCAGGATTTGCACTTCAGAGCATTTCTGGTTTCTTTTTCAATCGTATTTCAGGCTGCAAAAATGCCAGCTGGTTGTTTTGGGGTGGTTTGTTTTGTTGGTTTTTTTTGTCTGCAATGCTTATGTCAGAGAGACAGAGAGGATGACCCAAAAGCTCTTGCCCAGTTATGACTTTTCTGATTAGTGAACTATTCTTTAAAATACCCACTATGAATATTATGCTGTCGTATAAAAACAATTAACAGGAAGGTCACTGAAATTTGCCTGATAACCATAGTAGGACACTATGGACTGCTCAGACAATAAGGGTGTTGGTGGGGAGGAAACTAAGGAAATAATGTAGAAAAAGAACAAATCTGTGGGCCTTATAGCTCATCTTTTGTCTTCCAAGCAGAATGAGTGTTACGGCCTAAACACATAATCCTTTGTTTGTATCATCCAGCCATTCTTTTTTCCTTCCATTATTCACATGTGGGTCATCATCTGTCTAGAACAGAGCTGTAAGAAGATGAACTTCATTGGTACAAGTCAGTGACTGGTTCCTAGAGTATTAACCACTCTGGTCATTAAATGCAGCTCTAGGTATAAGATCAAGGAGGAAAACTCCTCTTTAATATGCTTTGAAAAAAAATTAGTAGAAAGTTACTGCAGTTAACCATTCAATATTAGAAACTTTTTTAAAAAACAACTGTTGGTAATGTAAAACAAAGGTCATCTTGTTCTAATTTCTCTGTAAAGCTCTCAAGGCAACTGGAAGCAATGTTCTTGAGCATTAGTTAAGTGTTTCCTTGTGAAACTCCAAATTCTGCAACTGTATCCACTGATTTTGCTTCTTTCACTTTTTTTGTTTGTTTGTTTTTTTCTAAGGAAGAATGTTTGAAAGGGATTTTTTGTCTTCAGTCTCTGCTCGGTGGTCTTTTCCAGACAATTCAAATCATCCTGTGACTTAAAGACTGACTTAATCTTACGGATTTCACTTTCTGAAAGCTGATCTACTTAGAATATTTCAAGAGGAGAAGGGAGATTTTTGCAGGCTTTCGTTAGTCATAATTGAACATGTATGTGGAATACACGAGACTCCTCTATTAAACTATTATTCCAGTAGTGATCTGTCTGTTTCTTTCCCACTTCATATGCTCTGCTTTTTAGACTGATATTTAATGAGCTGGACAGAAGCAAAGTGAGTAGTCTCAGAAGGTCTGTCTTGATAATTGAGGAGAGAAATTGAATATGCTTTATACGCTGGCCTTGCAATCAGACATCTTGAGCTGTAGTGAGAGTTCACAAGTTTTCCTATGTAGGCCACTGGCAAGTAACCCATTCTTGTATGCATTGAAGCATGGTGTTTCCTGCTGCCCCCGGGTCTGACTGTTCATGGGGACTCTTGTGTGTCTGTGTCTCTCAGTTTCTGCTCACATCCAAATATCCATCACTATGTATCAAGCAGGACATTTTCTTCTACATTAAATATGTAGAATAGGGGCACTACTTTATGAATTGGGGGGGGGGGGGGGGGGGATGGAACTCATAGTTTACCTTTGGGTTGACTACAATTTCTAAACGAAAACTTGGAAATGAAAGCTTGAGTGAGGAAGGAAGAAGCAGAAACCATGTTTAGTGAGAGGTAGAAATCTCAGCCAAAATCCTTCTGAGTATATGAATACTGCATGTCTAATATATCCATGGTAGGCACACACTGATGGGAAAGTCCTTAAGAGTCTTAATTTCTTCTATTGCAAATCCTGATCTAATAAATAAATAAATAAATAATTTACAGATTATTCATTCTTCAAGCTTTTTAGTTTTTCTGAAATAATAGTTTCTTCAGCCTCTTTCCATGTGAGCAGTAGTTAGCCAAGCATTTAATCAAGGCTGTCTTGACATCATCCTTAATTCTAAAATGCAAACAAAACAGCACTGGCAAGCTACCAACTGTTTAAATGAATGGGGTTGGGGTTTTTTGAGCAAAGGCATGCACTTCACTTTCATTTGAAACAATATTAGTTGCCAAGTAAGACCAAAAAATGTTGGAGAGGTAGCTGGTCATGTGGTACACATAAGTGAAGCAAAAAATTTAAATGCTATAAAAAGCTAATTGAATCTCTCAATTTTTCCCCCCAGCTAATGTTTTATTTTGAAATTGTCCATGTATAACTGATTTCATAAAGAACCCTGTAGATCTCTCATCTCTGTTTTTATACATGTGGTCACAGGAACTACCCACATATGTAAGCTCTTAGGCCTCTAGCTACGCACCCTCACATACTCTTGCTGTGTCTGCCTGGGGCTCAGTCCTAGCCCGTGCCAGGCAGGCACATGCCTAAGTTTTACATGTATGCAATATTGAAATTTATGGGACAGTTTCTCTATTGTGTTACTGCTCTATTGTGCTGCTCAGGAAACCCTAATGTGCCAACAGAAAATTGCCTTGGTGCGCACAGAACTGTCAGCTTCTCTACCATCACTCCCAAAGATGCTCCAGGCAAGAAGCTCAGGGAGCACTGTAACTGAGAGACTGTCAACAGAGAGAAGAGGTGCTCCCAGATGTTGCAACATGCACTGGAGCAAAAGTGTTATGTAATGACACTCCCCATCTTGTCCTAGGAAGGGTCCAGATGTAAAAAGATTTAGCCCTAGATCTTCATCTTATTATTTTTCCAGGCTGGAGAGCTGGACAGGGAGAAATGTAATGAAATTTAACAAGAGCAAGTGTAATGTGCTGCATCTGGGGCACAACAACTCCATGTATCAGTACAGGCTGGGGGCTGATGTATTAGAGAGCAGCTCTGGAGA
>JANHGL010018449.1:0-27339 GCA_024611195.1 Ceyx melanurus
AAATAAAATAAAATATATAAAAGGAACATTCCTGCATTTGTAAAGCATTAAACAAAACTCCTTTGTTTTGGAAATGGTTCCTCCTCTGGCACTAAGTCAGAGTGATAAATACTATGCTGGCAGCATTCAACAGGATGTTTTGAGCCAGCCTGGCTGCTCCTTGCCCAGGCATTTGGTGGCTGCCAGGACAGCAAAACCACTCAAAAATCCTCATCACCAAACTCCAACTCCACAGGACCTGGGGAGTTCATCCACACTCTAGCCCCAGTCAATCCCTTCATGCCAGAGGCAGGGATTCAGGAGCAGCAGCAGCCTGGGCTCAGAGGAAGGGAGCAGCTGCAGAGCAGTCATGAGCTACAGACTTGATGCCAACTCAGCATCTCACATTTGGTGAGGAGTGAGGAAGTGGAAGAAACTGAGACCATTGAGTCAACAGACTATTTCCATTCACGGCAACAGGATGTAATGAGAGATCTGAGGGATCTGGACTTTAAAATAAAATCAAAATATAAACCGATGTGTATATCCTGACGTAAAGAATGACATCTGTGAGAGAGCCTGAGCAATCTGCATGAGGATATCAGAAGACTAACAGATGACTTTCATAGATTTGAATGCCAGAGCTATTGCTCAATGTTCAGATATTTCTGATTTCACATGATATACCCTAATGAGGTCATAGCCTGGAAATAGGGGTAAAACAAAACAAAACAAAACAAAAAAGCTAAACAAAACAATATAAAACTCCAGATTAATCATAATTTCAAACAAATCTGGCCAAAATTTTGTGCTTCCATAGGGAAAAGTGAACTTGGCTGCTCTGCTGCAAGAATACTGCAATAGCTTGAGACAGATATTCTGTGTCTACCTTTCACAGAAACCCCTGAAAATACTGTTAAAAAAACTGAAAAAAAAAGAAAAAAAAAAGAGAGAGAGAAATCTATCTAGAAGATGGCTGTAAAATGCCTGGGCACTGCAGAGTTCTGCAGATGATTACATGATTGTCATTAATAACAGAGGTGTTTGTTTTCTTTGATGGATATCTCAGTTACATTTGCCTGACATTTTTCTCTTTTGTTATAAGCAAAATTGAGCAATCTGTATTCATGTTTTTCATTGCAAATTTTCATATAAAATTCCCCAAATCTTTACAAATTTAAATATGAACTGAATTCAACTCATGCCTAGCAAAGAATATTATATTTATTAATCAGTCATATATTTCAAAATTCAATTTCCAGTTTAGTGTAGCACTGGCATTACCTGATGTCTTTCTCCAGTGATCTAGGACCTGTTACAGTTGTCACTCTGTAAGAATCTTCCAGTGAATTATAATAGTGCTCTCTTTCTGATGTGTGTTAGTTTTACCTAATCACATGTTGACTCTAAAAGTTACATTCATTTCAGAACCAAAAAGCAAAAGCTATCAAAAAAAAGATACCTGAAGACAACATAAAAAATAATTCATCCTCATCTTACAGCCTAAAGAACTTTTACAAGGGTTTTCAGTCCTGCTACCTGATTGCTGGCTTATAGCCCATAAAAACATAGGTTGCTTGTTCTGAAGTTCAGTAATTCATCAAGGGGCTACGTGCAATTATTACATTTCTAACAATGATTTCCTTGATTGCAGCTCAGATCTCTTTCCCCTGTCAGAGCTAACAGCAGGATACTGTTTATCATCCAGCTGATCATACTGATATGACACATGCATTTTAATACTGACTGGATGTTTATTGGTATCAAGTGGTAGCCAGCCAAGAAACAATTAGGAACCCTATAGTGTAAGCACCCTAGTCCCATTAACCTCAGTGGAAGTCATTTGTGTCTGAACTGAAGGAGAGACTATGGCCCTGGATTTATCAGACAGCTGCAGTGTATTTTTATCTGATTTCTATGGTGTCAGTAGATGTAATAGAACAATCTGCATGGGTTTGCATAAATCCAGCTAATAACAGCACTAATGAGGGGCAGAACTATTTATTAATATAAGAAAGAAATAATACACCAGTTCAAACTGGTGTGGGGACAATAAAATCAGTGGGACCTATCCCTATGATAAAAAGTGCAGCAGTCACCTGCCCAAAACAAGGCAATGCAAATCATGCCTGAAATTCCCATAATACCTTGTGTCTGAATGGATGTCAAATTTTCCATGCCCAACTTCAACTACCAATGGGAGATTCTCCTCTTTCTCAGGTTTTGTGGAAGATAATAATTAAATTATTTTCTTTATTAATGTGTAGATTTTTAATTGGCATCTTGTCACCAGGATAAGACCTAACATATTATTGTATGCATTTGGTCTCAACTGGTAGTGAATATTCTCTTAACATGTTCTTCATAAATTATCACAATCTTTATAATTCTTTGGTTAACTGGCTCCTTAAAAACAGTAATCAATAGCCCATCTAAGATGTTTCTCTGACAAAGTAAATAGATGCATATTTAAAATTATTATTATTATTTACTGAATGAATAGGCAGTTTCAGTTTTGATAGAAAATGTGTTTTTAATCAAATCTCCTGTGAAAATAGACTTTATCCATGAGGGACATCTCTCAGAAAATGCAAGTGCTCCTTATTAATTCCCAAGATATTTAACTCAGCTTCTCCTGTGTGCACATAGGCTCATTTTCAAGAAAAAAAAGATGCCTTTCAGATTGCTTTATTCCTTATTTTTTCCTTATTTTATGACATGATTTAAGCATTTTTGTTAGATTCTTTTTTTCCCTCTTTTTTTTTTTTAATCTTTAGCACATTAGATACAGCTTATGACAGAATAAAAAAACTCATTATTTTTTAAGATAAATTAGTTATCTTATAACTTCAATTTAAACAGCTCCAGATACCTGGTTTTTACTGTCATATGCTAACATTTCAAGAGCATTACTGAAATAACTATTATGCTCCAATAATTCTGTTGTTCCAGAGCTCCTGAAAAATATGGGATTCAAAGCTATGACCAAACTGTTGCACATTAAAGAATGGAATAATAAATTAGGAATCATAAACTTCAAATGTGGCAAACACAAGGTAGTCCTGTGCCTCTTAGTCCTACTGTCTGTTTTTCTGAATTATTCCATGTGAGCTGTAGACTGTTCTTGGTCATCTTACCAGTGCAGGGATCAACAGAGATCCCTGAAGGAGAATATTCCTTACTTTCCTCCCAGGAAACACTGACCACTTATTCCTCCCCTGTTTCGTACCATTTAAGTGGTGGTCACTCATCGTTCCTCCAAAGGACCTTCTTGGGTTTGCTAGTCATGCCTACACCTCAAAACTTACCCAAGTCACCATATCCGTGTATCATATTATAGTAGGTTCTCCACCAGTTTATCTAGGCTTGCTTGAAGGCAGCCTAGGAATACAATTCTGGATTAGTACTATCAGATTTGTGCTGTATTTTCTTGGTGTCAAAGCCAACTGAAGCAAGAGTCAACAAGTCCCAGCTACCAGTACAGATTTTCCTGAGTACCTTTTGCACTACTAGAAATACCATTTGGGTCCTGAAATTATTTTTTTTTCCTCCTTATCACTACAGAACAAATCTCTTCTACTCAGGTTTCAGTTGGAAATCATTCTTCAGACTCTTCTCCACTGCAGCATGATCTGAGTGTATGTTCTTTTCTGTAATGAATACCAGGGCAAGGAATTCATTTGGCTTTGGGCAATGATTTGAATTTTCCTTGACAGGTCCTTTTTTATCAAGAACATCCAACATTCCCAACTTCTCTTTGAAAGGCTTTTTTTTTCTTTTGATTCACTGGAAGGAGTTTTTTATTATTAACTTTTATTCTTTCAGCCAGTTGCTCAACCATTTTTTGGCCTGTCTAAATGTAATTTTGCATTGGAGGCTGTGGTTTTACTTTAAAGAGATTACAATCCAATACATGCACATGAGGATTTTGAAGCCAAACACATTCCATATCAGAAGAATGGATTTTTGCACCATTCAAGCATGAACTAACCATAATTTTTTAAATGCTGATAGAAGGTGGTAGGAGAAGCATTTCTATTCTATAGCACATCTCTCAGAAGTGTTGGAAATTACAGAAACATAAGCATTTTGCTGCCTTACTCAAAAAAAAGCTACAGACACCTGAGCTGTTATTTTCAGAGCAGACTCAGTTTAAGTCTCTGGGTTTCAGCCCCTCTGCTTCTCACATGAAGCTGCCTGAGGACTTAGACTGGGTGTCTGTCCTCAGCCTCCCTCTGCTTGTTCTGCTTGGAGAAGCTGTACAGAAATTCAACCTGTGCATTGACATTGATTTTCTTTCACTTCTCATGCAATATTTCCATACAGTTCAGAATCTCAAACAAGATTCTGGATTCTGCTTTAAAACACTACAATTTTTTTTGTGTGTTTTTGTCTTTTACCAGGTCACCTAATGCTGCCACATTGTCCTCAAGAAAAAATGTGAAATTCTACTACCAGTCTATAAAAATCAATATCATTTTTTTCCAGTATTATTTTATATGCTTTTAAAATAAATATCAAGCTATAGAACAATTTATTTTTACTACTTTAATTATTTAAAGAATCAGAATATTAAATGCAACACTAGATCTATTAAGCTCAACATAACTTGTATTTATATATAACCTTTGCCTCCATCCTTTGTGCATCCCATCTTTTAAAGCTGACGTTGTTAAATAGCAGGTAGAACAGTCTTTTAATCACCAACATGTATGTCTGAATTTTTCCTTTCTTTTAATTTATACAAACTAAATTTATTTCTACATCTGTTTTGGTTTGGGATGTTGTCATCTGCAGAAGTGTTTTTTTATGTGATGTTTTCTAGCACTTCTTCCTCATGTTGGAGCAAGAGACATTTTACTTTAAAAAAATAACATGTAATTTGTTGTTTATACAAGAATACAAATTTAAGTGGGTTAAACACATTTGCTGAGCTCTTCTGAGCTGCAGCATGCTGAGCAAATGAAGAATGCTTTGGCAAGGAGAGGTAGCACAGCAAGAATCACAGTTTATACTCTTAGAGTTGTATACATCATGGTGACCTCTCTCCCAAGCCTCCAGCTTCTAGCACTGGAGTTGTAAATGCCATTCCACAGAAAATATTTACAGGTGTAAATACAGGCACACCATCCTTCAGTCAGAGTGTCTAGAAGGGAAAGTTATGGCTGTATACTGATGCAAAATCTGATCATCATGTCATGAATCTAATAGTACATGTTGTGTGTTTTAATGGAAACCCTCCTGAAATAGATGGAAATAACAAATCTCACCTTTTTCTTGAAAAAAAAATTAAAAATTTAAAAATCAAATCAAATAAATAAAAACCCCTGTGTAATTTTTTTTCCTAGTCATCTCCCCCCCCCAACTGAAAACTTTAAAATGCAACTCTTAACATTTCCACAAGAAAAAAAACAACAACACAGCACTTTTAAAATGTGTTTGGTTTAAAACAGAAAGACTGATTCAGCCATTTTCAGCTATTGGGGTTAGCAGCATCACGTAGGATTTAATTTTTCATTTAATGAAATTAATCACAAATATTCTCTTGGTTTTTAATGGTGCAAGACTACGGCCTGAAAGAGAATCACTTTCTTTTGCACCTGCCATGGTAGAGACAGCCCAAGCAGAACTCCTTTGATGTCTGGACATGCTAAAACCAGGACTCAAAGCTGATTTTGGCATCAACCAAAGGAATGACATACTACCAGTGCTTTCTCTCCCATGTATATTTTATCATTTTTATCAAAAGTTTAGTTTGCATTTTTTTCCAGGTTGAAGGTTTACTTTCATTACTGTGTTTTTTTAACCTCTCTGATCCTTTGTACTTTTTCTGGCTTTAGTTTTGGTAAAATCTTCCAGTGCAACATCATCAGCAAATCTATTTAATGTTCTTTACTCTGTATTCCAAGCCACTAAGATGTTAATTAAAAACAGCTCTTAGCACTGAGCCTTCCATTGGCTTGAACAGTTAGGATATTTTGCCATTTACCATTATCCTATTTTCTAATCTCTGTGGCCCTATTTACATAAAAGGTTGAATTAAGTTTTAAAGTTATGGTTCATGAGATTTTACTAAGTACTTGAGCTTAGACAGTGTAAGTTATGCTACTGTATCCTGTTCTTTCATTAACTTTGAGAATCATCTACTAAAGAGCATGAAAATGCATTGACAACACTTATTTTTTATTGATCCAGCATTGAATATTCTGTATATATATATGTATACCATAATGTATACAATATTGTATATTGTATATTCATGGCTAGGAATATTTTTTTGTTTGTTTTTCTTTCTCCTTCCCATCATAACTTAAAACTAAAAAAGTATTACCAATCTTCAGATCACTTCAGGATGAATATTTTATGATTTTATGACTGAGAAGAGATTCATCAGTTGCCTGATGATATATGACAAGACTGTGAAGCAAAAGATAACAAGACTCAGAAGCCCTACACTGTGTTACAGTAGTAGCATTCCCACCAAAATCATTATTTTATTCCTGTTTTTTCCCATGTTTTTCATTGTTTAATTGGTTAACTTGAAATTGAGATTCACTGCCAGGGTTTGTTTCTTTTGCTGATCAATGAGTGTGGCTTTTGGTTATTTTTATGTTGACATTTCCTATTATTCTCTTGCTTTACTCTGAGATATATCTACTTATTCACTTCACTTTTGATAGGTATTTGAGAACACCTCCAATTATTATAAAAGATAATTTAAAAATATTTGTATGAAACACAAAGTGTAATTGAAAGCATTAAAAAAAACCTACCATTTAGGAGATATTTTTTTCTTGAACAGGATGTTGTTTTTTATGGTTTTGATCCTTTTTTTTGTACATAAGGAAGACTTTTTGCATCTTAAATTGGTATTTCATTGAAAATACATTAATTTCAGTGAGAATGCATTCGTTCTAAAGTCAGGTAATGTGTACCAAGATGTGACGTGAAGAAGGAATGACAGGTTTTCTACTCACCATTTTCTTCAAAAGTTCTAAGTATCCAATTATCAGATTAAAAAAAAAAAAAGGAAAAAAAAAAGTCTTTCTGAAATACATACACCTATAAAACCAGCATTTTGTGCTTGACAAGTTCATCAAGTTCAGTCAACACTGCAGACTGTAACTACTGTCCCACAGGGTTTCCTTTCCAAGAATAGCCTCTTATGAACAGTGTGGAAACACCAGTGTTTATACCAGATGCAATCTGCAGGCTGGGAAAAAGCTGGAAGAGGAGGAAGGAGGAAGAGACAAGTGCACATCTCACAGGGAGTATGGTCTCAGCACAAGGAAAAGAATAATAATTAAAGCTTAGAAAAACTCTTTGTAGAGAAAGCACAGCAGATCAAACACCTCAGTCTTTACTTGCAGAACTCTCCTTTCCTTAGGACAGTTTCCTAGGGGACTTGAAGAAAAAAAGAGGAATGGAAGAATTCAAAGAGGAGTGTTCAGTACTGACCTTACAGAAACTGCAGAGAACAGCTCTGCTTCTCACAGCTCTCTGCTTTCATCTCCCTTTCTGGTGGACTGTGCTGTTCAGTGAGTGCCCTTCTTGACAATGCTTCTGCTTGGGCTTGCTTTTTTTTCACCTCCTGCAGTTGTTCTGGAAAAACAGGAAAAAATGTCAATGTTTTGTCAGAAGTAGAAGTGAGTGGCAGTAACTGCTCTGAATTTCTGACCACTGTGGTGTTAAATACACTTTTTGTGTTCCATTACAGTAGTAAGCAAATGGTACAGATGACCTCCATGATCCTAGGGAGGAGGGGAGCAAGGAGCTCATCTTTCTAGTTCCCACAAATGTTGCCCAATTTTGTCTTGCCAGAGTTGGACCAGAGACAAATTCAGCTAATAGACCTGGCTTCAGAAGGTTACATACAGGTAGTTGTGAGTTAGAAATAAATTTAATGTCAGGTAATATTCTGAACTGGTTTATGGAAGAAATATCACACTCTATTTGGTATATCTAAATATAGATTTTAAAACATGGAAAAAATTGTTTGTAAGTAATTGTCTGGGATTCAACAAGCTACATGAAAAAAGTACTGAAAATGTGTTTAAAATACATTAAAAGGATGAACGAAATCCAGCACATTTCAAAGGGGCTGATTGAATCATTGTATATGTAACACATTTCTTTTGCTGGTAACCTGGAAGACAACCATTAGCCTTATAAGACAAAAGGCATCACAAACAAGAAGCCTAGACTAGAAAAAAAAATAATCAAATGAGGCCAAAAAGCTGACTTTGAAGCACTGTAGTCTAAATGATTACATGTTAAATAAATCAGAAATTAAAGTGGATGAGTATTTTGCACATCACTGCTTGGCTATCTCCAGATATCCCTGCAGCATCTTCATTTCAGTCAAGAGGTTTGCCTATCAATAAGCTTTTCAAGTGTCAAATAGGAAAAAATATCCTGACAGCAAGTACTTTGGAATATGCTGAGAAGTAAAGAGAAAGCTGCTTGCTCACTTATGGTAAAAATGACAGTAGTGCAGGTAGCTCTCACAGTACCAGTCTCTTTCAGCACTGACTTTCTGTCACATCCCATTATTTTGCTGTGATTTTACTGGAAAAGTGACTGAAAGCAGGGTGAGATTCTCTGAGAAGAGAGCCTATCCCTTCACCATAGCTTCATTTTTTAATGTGATGATCCTTTGTTATTTCTGATCCCACTTGGTCAGTAAATACAAACTTGCCTGCATCTCCTTAGCATGGCAGCAAAATGGAGCATTTCCAAATGTGCACATTTTACTAGTGCACCACTTCAGAAGCTAATGACCATTTAATTTTCAGTAAATTCAGAGCAATATCTTGGTCTTTTTCAAGTTTTGATGCACACCTGGATTTTAAAAAGCCCACTGTTTAAGCTGTTAGTTCTTGTTTTCTGTAGACGTGTGTGGCTTTACCTAAAAGATGCTATACAGGAAAAAAAAGACCTTGCATAGTCATAGAAAGTGACTATCTCAAGATATAGGCCTCTTTAGGAAATCACTTTATGTGGAATAATTAGGATAGATTAGTAAGAAATGCTTTCATCTTACGTTTTTGCCTATGTTGCATTTTAAAATCATTAAGAATCCAGATTGTTTCTGTTTTTCACCTTCGTTTACTGGCACCCAGCAAAGAGGGACTTTGATTTTAATCATGGCCAGACAGTATAAGACCTTGGTTTTAAGGGCAAGCAGAGCAACAAGCAGAAACCCTGCTGTGTAATTTCAAAGCAATGTACTTCATGCTGCTAACCCTACAGTATGATTTCTGTTCTGCCAATGGCTCCAATAGCAGACAACTTCCAATTTGCACCTCTTGCATAAATCCACATTATGCCAATAGGTTTAGAAGAAAACCACAAGCTGCCCAGTTCAGCAGTCAGAGGTCTGTTAACAGATCTTTAACTATGATCTATTGTGTAGGAAAGTCTGAAATTATGGATGCGGAGTTTCACTTTATAGAGCTCTCACTTGTGCTATGTGGGTTTTCTTGAGATAATTATAAGTGTTTATTTTGGCTTTTAACAAGTTTAATCACATTATTTAGCATGTTCTGATTTTGTCACTGAGGCAACCATTATTCCTGCACACACACAAGTTTGGCTTAATTGGCAGCGGGAGGAGAAAATGGAGTTTAAAGCAACTAATTGTACTAGACCTCACAGATGCCATGATGTAGCTCCTTTCATTAAAACTTTTTACAGGAGAGTTTACAAATGTAAATTCACTGTCTCTTCTAAGTAGCTAATACAGCACCCTGCTTTCAGTTTTGCTTCCATTTTAAGTTGCTAAATATTCTGGAAGTGCAATTAAAGGACAACTGCAAGAAGTATTTCAAAGCATGGGAGACAGAGATTGGGAATATAAAAGTACAGAGTTCAGTAAAGGGCTTCACTTACTTATCTGAATTCCAATTTATAAATAACCTTGGCTGCTGTAGAAGGTAATTCAGTCTGTTAATTTCAGGTCACCGTTTTAAGCATCATGCTGTGCCAAATTGCATTTGATAGTTTTATAATGGCACAACTACAATATACTAAAAGCAGATCTATAAAGGTATCCCCTAGTGGGAATTTCAACCCAGGTCTCCAGAGGGAAAAATTGCATTCACATCTAGCAGTTCTTTCCACTGCATCTCAGGGCATGTTTTCCTGTCCTAAGTTAGACAGAAAGAAAAAAAATAATAATACTATTTGCATCACAATAGAGTTCCTTTTTTTGTTGTTCATTTCTAACTAATGCTTTTAATCTTTTTTTTTTTTTTTTTTCCAAAATCACAGAGTATGCTTCTTGACACACTTCATTCCACTTTAAATCTCTAAAGTATGGTACTACAACTCTCTATCAAGAGTGATTGCAAGTAGCACTTGATGGGCTATAATAGTTTCCCCAAAGGAAGTGTTATTTCTTGCTCTTTGCCATGAAATCACATAGGTATAGTGCAGAAAGGTAAATGCTTTCATCAGGATGTTGTCTCACAATAGATTTCTTTGGTCACAGTGGCATTTTCCAGTGAGCAAGACATCTTCACCCCTCCTCCAGTGACCCAAAGAAGTTGAATGTCTTTTGGAAGGTTAAGCTCTGTAGGCAGGGGTCATGGGACTGGGCTGAAGCCGGAGGGTCTGTTTATTTTCTACGTGTGTTGAACTGTGTTGTTCTCTGGGTGTGAACATAACTTTCTAACCTTCACAAATCAGCCCAAGGAAAAAAAACCTTGCTGACTAAGACTGGCTTTGTGGCTGAGCCATTCCAAAAATTCACTTCTTTCCAGATGATGCACAGCAGCCAAAGAGAATACTTATTTAAAAGCTGAATTGTCTTTTAAACTCCAGTAACCAGAAGCAATGCTTTTACTGGAGTGATATTTTTTTCAGACATATCCAGAGGGAAAAAAAGATCACAACTGTAACCCTCAGGCTTCCAGTGAGCACAGCAGTCCTGTAAGGAACCCCTTTCAGCCTGCTATAATGCCCTGAATTTTACCATGCAAACCAAAACACTGGGAATGTTTTAATAAACTTCCTGGCTCGTGTCATGACTCCTACATATTTAAACAGTCACACTATGCCAAAGTGCTGGAAAACAGAGAAATTTGTGGAACACCACTGCTGTAAAAATTGCAGCTATTCAAATTTAACTGTTTCTCAGTCCATGTACATTAAAAATACCTGTGGATTTTAAGTAGCAGATAATAAAAGTGAATATTTTACTTGCAGGAGACAAGGGATGTAGTATCCATAGATAGATATTCTTACTGAGTTTCTTCTTTAAACAATTTTGAGGACCTTGGTGGTATCCTATTTTCATCTCCTTACAAATCCAATCCTCATTACTATATGCATCATTTTAAAGTCTTTTTTTTTTTTAAGTCATAATACTCCCCTAAATGTAGTGATTCCATATAAATAATTAATATTTGCAGAAGGCTAGTGCACCAGGTTAGTGTGCAGCTTACTATTTTTGCTAAGAAGCTCAAGAGTTATCCTATGGCATATTCATTAATTTCTGCAGTAATTTTGTGCTTTTTTTTTTTCTACTTCCCTGGGGAGAAATCTTCACTTACATGGGATGCCAGAATGAACATGCCATGACTGAGATGAGATTAAGTTACTTCTGGTTTCAGGTCAGAAAACATCTTCAGGACGAGTGTACATCTTCTCCCACAAGGCTGACAGTGCAATATGTCTGCCCTTCCTAGTAGTCATAATATTTACAGTGTATTATTAATAATGAATTTCACAATAATCCTGTTGCTGACCAGACAGTGAACTTCAATAACTCATTGAATGCATAT
The DNA here is from genome assembly GCA_024611195.1 of Ceyx melanurus. Lineage (NCBI taxonomy): Eukaryota > Metazoa > Chordata > Aves > Coraciiformes > Alcedinidae > Ceyx > Ceyx melanurus. The sequence goes on from JANHGL010018449.1 coordinate 11,766, forward strand.
TTTTATAGTTGCTGGAAATGAGACATTATGACATAACAGCCAGTTACAGAATATTTTGTCAGGTTTTTTAATGCTAGACTTTGGATGGTACTGCATGTATTTCATTGTGGAGCTTGTGAGGCTCCTGGTTTGTTCATGGCAGTAGAGAGTCTCATTTTTGAGTACTAATTAAAATATATCTTTAAAAGTCAAATTTAATTAAGCAAAGACATTCAGAATCTAATGATTAAGATAATCTTTCATAACAAGAGATTGCACTGGTATAAAATTTAATACATTTGTATTAAGTAGCCTCAAAAAAACCCACAGATTTAATTCTGTTTTTTCTAAGATACACATTTAAGAAAACAAATTAGCAACAAGTACAAGAGTTTCAATGTAAGCTATCAAATCATTTTTTGCACCTATATTTCACCCAAATTGCCTACAGTTATTGTCATACAAAATAAATTACAATATTAATCTGATTTATGCTAAGTATCAAGTCTACAACTGATAGAGTTTTTCTATTAGAAATTGGGAAAATACATAAGTTGTGCTGACATTTCTGGTGGTAGACTTTCCCAGAAGAACTTGAAAGAAAGTAGGCATTCTAATGATGATGCCAATTTTTAGAGACCAGACTGGTGTTCAGAGTTCATTTCCAATTATTTGTGACTTCCTGGACATTTGGCACTTTCGTAAGAGCAAAGGCATTCCCTGGGCTGACCCTGCTGGGTCCAGTTATCCAGAAATCTTATCTGAAAATTTCAGTTGCCCATTCTTGTTCTGAGTTGTTGCTTTTAACAGTAAATTGTTTCCAAGTCAAAAATAATTTTCAAAATAAACGGAAGCAATTATTTTGTATAGCTTGAATGTCACTGGGGTTTCTTCATGTAATTAAGGTAATGTCCTCTGGAACAGAATCAGAACCAAAAATAAATAAAAAGATCCCATTTTGTTTCCATTGCTATATTTGAACATGTAACTCTCTCGTAATATTTGGACTCCTCTCCATTTTCAAGTTTTGGTCCAAAGTAATGTTTTTACATATTATTTACTTTTTGTACTAACTGTTTGCTTGTTTTGTTATTTCTTGATGTTGGTCAATAATTATGCAATAAATTACTGCATCAGTAAAATACTGACTTTGTATGTGAAAAGGAATGATGCTCAAAGCTATGCATCACTGGTGGCAGAGAAAGAAGGGGCTAGCAGTGGCTGAATGGCACTGGTAGGGATGCAAGATACAAGTGGGACAATTAATGCTCTGGGCAAGCAGAGGGAAAAGTGACCACAGTGTAATCTATCTTCAAATACTCCCAGTTACTGTAAGACTAAGCCTTGGGCCAGGCAGCAGTGTTGGAAGCTTTTTCCTGCAGAAAAAGAAGCCAGTAAGAAAAAAATATAGACAATAGTATGCTTTTCCACTGATTAAATTATTTAGACTGAATAGTTGCCTATACTGTAATGCAAATACAATGTAATTGTAATGTAAACCCTTTTGATTTTGTTCTCTGATAGAAAAACATTGTGTAAACATCAGGAAAAGCTTCATTTATTTTTTTGACACATCTATTTTTAAAAGTCAGAAATCAGAAAATAATGTAGTTCACTAAAAGTTATCAAAACCTATTCCCGTTTGCCAACCCTTCATATTTCCAATTGCTCTTTTTATAAAAGCAATATGCAAACTTAAAATTTTAATCTTAGAAAATGAAAAATCCTGAATTTCATATTTCAGATCCATGATGTAAGAGCTGTGAGGATTTGGTGCAGAAAAAAATAGAGTCTTCACATATAAGGCATAGTTATGTCCAGCATTATTGCCAACTGGAGTGAAGTCATAATGTTTTCTTATTTTAACTATTTAAAATGTTTAGACAGAAGTGCTCAAGAGACTGTGGTTGGATGAGCTGCTTCTATTCACATGATTTGGAAGATTCTTGAACTGAAGTTGCATTTGCAATGTAAGTTTAGAAATTTATTCCAAATTATGACTGAAAGCAATAACATTGCTATCAGAAAAAAAGAAAAAAAAAGAAAAAAAAAGAAGCTGGATTAAAGTAGGATTAAAAGTAATCTCTAGCCTACAGCTACAAACTGAACACAGAAAGCTTTGGGGGGCTGTTTAATTATCACCCATGTATTACTTTTGTTAGTGATATTGTTTTTCCACAAAAGCACGGGGTATGTGAAACATGCCAAAAGGGCACCCTGACCCCTTTAAGTTCTGCTATTAACCTAATAAGGATCTTGTCCTGGACAGCTGATGATTGCATAGTGTAATTATAGAAACAGGGATAATTGCAGTATACATAGGCAGCAGGGAATCTGCTACTCAACAATAAGGGTCTGAGCACGATGATCCCACTGACTTCATCTCTTAATTGACTTCAAAGAGGGTTAAAACCCAACAGCAGCTTTTAGGATAAACCTTTCAACAAGCACAAATCTGGACTGGTGAGATGATCCAATCCACTTGACAACCAAAAAATTTTGCCTCACCCGTATCCCTTTCTGATCTGCTTTCTCAACTCAGCCTCTACCCCAACTAAGGGTTATGATTATGTTATGATTTTAAAAGGCACACAAAATGCAAAAAGTCATAATGTTATGATTGGAACTAAATGCTTTATGAGCAAATACTTCTGAATAAGTTAAATATCCACGATCTTGAGAGAACTTTATCCACTCTTTCAGGACTTTGTACCGAGTCATTTAAATAGCCACATCTGTTCTGTGTTGGAAAAACTGGGCCAAAGAAGAAAGTACCAGTTTCTGTCCAAGGTTTTAAATGGAAAAGAGTGGTTATACCTTGTGTTACAACTCTATTTTATTCTAATTAAGAGTGCACAAGTGTGTAAGATAGCAAAGCACAGAACACAAGAGTCTGAGGCTATGTCTTCATTAGCGACCAGCGTGTCCTGACAGGAGCAGATGTGGAGGGAGACAAAGAGCTGGTGCTGAGAACATGACATGTGCATGTCACCCAGCTCATGTTAGCCTCATCCTGGGGACAAATCCCTGCTAGCTGCTGAAGGTCAGTCATGGGCACTCCTGGGGCATGTATTCCAGTTTCCAGTTTCAGGATCTAGTGCTGTGTGTTCCCAGACTACTTCATGGTGTGAACTGAAGCCCTGTTGAGTAGGGATAAACTTGCTTCAAAAGAGCACTCCTGATCCAAACGAGGTGACAGGCACTTTTGAATAACATTCCAAAGTTGTTCAATCCTGTTAAAAGTTAGGAAAATATAACTATCCAAGTCTTTTGAGTGGCCTTTCAAGTGTTAACTTTGTCAATTATATGGATTTACCAATGATAACTTCTCTGTATAAGAATAGTAAATATGCCTCAATAGCACTTTAAAATCTTTTTCACTGTGTGTGTTCAATACCCAGTTTTCCATGGAGCAATGTGTTACCATAGAGATGACTGTGTTTGTAAGAAAGCCTGCCAGGAGTTAATCTGATTAATAATATTAAAATGATTAAAACTCAAAAAAAGCTTCAGTGTGTTTTGCTGGTGAAAGTGACTCTTTATCTCACCTGGGTGTGGAATAAGTAAGAGACTCTGGCATGTCTTCAGGGGAGTCTGAGACACAAACCTGAGAAGTAGCCAGCCCTGAGGAGAGTCTACAGATGAATTCAGTTTATGTTACCATGAGCACTGTCAGTAAAGCCAAGTCTCAAAAGCAGCCTTGGACCTTCCCTTGGATTGGAAAGCTGAGGAGCACTTAAGGAATCTAAGCCCAGAAGGGACTGTCCTTCACTTCACTAGACCCTACTCCCAGGCAAATGTTGTTCAACAGTAAGAAAGGAGACAAAAAGATGGAGGAGAAGGACCAGATGTAATGAAGACCTTGTGCAAAGCCAACTGACTGCTTCTTGAGGCTTTTGCTAGAGAGTGGTGCTGAACGTGGGAGCAAGAGCAGGACGTCTGAATGGGAATGAGAACATTAAACTTGAAGTTAATATAGAGCAGATGGGAAAAAAACTCAGGGAGTTCCAATGCTGGAAACTTAAAATTCATTTATAAGGAAGGGGAACACCAGAGAAAGAAAATAATTTTCATGAAGAAATATAATTACAGCAATACTCTGTGAGTATTAGTCATGAATAAATTACATCTTTCTGGTAAGTATGTGAGGCAGAAAAGGATTATTACCCAATTAGGATTAGTAGGAGCAAAAACTAAACAGATTTAAAATCAAGCCTGATGAATTCATGCAAAGACATAGTATGACTACCTGTCATAGTGGAGATTGATTTAAAATCACAGAAAAAGCAGGCCTCTGCACTATTAAAACTGTCTTAAATTCTTTTTGAAAGAGCAGTCCAGAATTTGTCTAAACCAAAAACAAAAGTTTAAAGAAGTTAATTTAGTCCTGTGGTTATTCTGTCTCTGTAAAAAAAATTTCCTAATTTTCATTTTTAAATTCAAATTATCTAACTGACTTTTATGTATGGAGCGTAAGTCCTTTTCACTTTCCAGTAACTCATAAAACAAGAAATGTTTTCATCTCCCTATGTATGTACACTAATTGTCATTACATTTTAAATTAGAAAAAAAACTGGCAGGCAAGGAACTGAACACAATATGCAGATATTATTGACTTTGAATAATTTTGTTGTTTTGTATAAGCTATTTTTTCCTCGCTGGGAACAGAAAATATCCCACAGGAAAAAACAGTATTTCAACATGATTTTCCTTCAGAAAAGGAACAAAAAGTTGAAATATCACAATTTTTTCTTGGAATGAAATGTTCCAAAATAATTCCATTTTGAAATGTCTATGTTTAGTTTTGACTTACTAAATCAAAGTGTCTTATTTTCTTGAACTGAACCCAAACACTGCGTTTCAAGTCAGCTCAACATTAATTTGCTTTGGCCTATTGTGCCATATGGGAATGTGAGTAGTGCCCCTTGGTTCCCATGCTTTCTCATGGGCTAGGCTGCCTGGTGAACTTTTTCCTGTTGCACCACAGCTCTAATGGTGATCCATATGGCTTGGTCAGACACCTCAGGATGCAAAATGAGACAGAAAGTTTTGCAAAGAGAAGCTGCACCTTTTTCCTTAAGAAGTGGTTGCTACAATTCCCAACCCGCTTCCTTCAAGAGCAGTATTTCTAGAAGGGAAGGAATTGGTTTGCAGGTATACTGTTGAAAATGTTGTGTCATGGAATTCCAAGAGTTAAGAAACAGGGCTGCTTTCATGTCTGTCATAACTCCTTTTAAATGGGGAGGAAATTGGCCCCTACATATCTTGACAACATAGTAAAGAGGACTGCAATCTACAGAAGTCAAGGGGAAAAAATGTGATAATACAGCAGATGGGGAATGTGTTCCTATGGTGACCAGATACACTATATTTTCTGCTAAGATATACAAATGAAAAGCAACACAGACTGCAGTAAGGGAAGATCAAACACTAATTCTTCCTAGGTTAATTATAGTCAGGCTGCTGCTTACAGTGATAGCCAATAATGCAAATATTTCTTGTTTAGTATGTAGTATATTATAATTACCAGAAAGCACAAACTAGATAAAAGATAAAAATTAAAGAATTCTAATTGTTTTAGTATTTTGCTTTCAGCTCCCTGCCTAAAGAAATAAAAACCCATCAGTAAAGATCAAAACTTTAGTGCACCCAGAAGTCCAGTGCACCCAGTTACCTGCACAGGAAGATGGGAACAGGTGGACTTAAGAGATCTAGAGGACAAGAGGACATGTGAATAGATCTCATTACACTAAGATAAATTGTCAAATGGATGATAAGACTGCAGGGGCAAGGTTTAAGAGGGTAGGAAATTCCAGCATTAAGGTTCCTGTGGCCTTCTGTGCTTTGAAATATAATTTAATGGTACTGGGTTTTATAAAAAAAATATTTGCAAACAAAGAATTACAGATTTGTCAAGGGGTTTCCTCAGTGAGTTTTTTACATCTTGTCAAATATCCTGGGCTGCATCAAAAGAAGAGTGACCAGCAGGTTGAGGAAGGTGATCCTCCCTCTCTACTCTCATGAGACCACGCTTTCACCAGTACTGAGCTCGTGACTGCCCACCAACTGCATTGAACTCTATTCACCACCAGTCTTTGGGCCCAGCCATCCAGACAATTTCTTCTCCAGAAAAGTGTACTCCCATCCAAGCCATGGGTGATGCTGTTGGAAACAACATCATAATCTTCACTGAAGTCTAGGTAGGCAACTTCCAAAGCCTTTCCCTCACCCACTAAGTGGGTCATCCTGTCACAGGAGGTGAGCAGGTCAGTCTTGACCTGCCCTTTGCAAACCCCTGCTGACTGGGCCTTGTATAATAAACATATTCTGCTAACCATGCAATTCTAATAGTAGAATTATCGTTTTGTGATTCTATTTATCTTCCATGGAAGCATCTATTCCCACACAAATTCTAAAAAGCATTTGGATAAGAATGTGCTGTTTTTTTCAAAAGGTGCTCAGCTACAACATGGTGTTTGCTTCCCAGCTTTTATTGAAGGAGAGAGAAAAAGAGAGAGGTTCCTTCTGCTGTGCTGGATGGGATGCCTGTTTCTGTCTCTGGCATCCACATAGAGCACTGGCTGCACAGAAACTGGTCAGCTAATGTTCAAGGCTCTCTGAAGCTGCCTTTTCATACATATCACATGACTATTCTTGGCATTGTCTTAATGGCATTAGCAATGTTTTGATATATGATATGTGGCAATATACTTCCTATATAGTAGAAATAATAATGACGATATAATAAAGTGGGGAAAGATCTGTTTGGCAAGTGAAGCTAACTAAAATAATCTTACAAGCACTAAGAAGCCTCTGCAGGGTTATAGTGGAAACATGAATAAAATTAAAAGACACACTCAGTGATATTTTCCTGGATGAGTCACTGGGAATGCGTGTGAATAGTGAGGGACTGGGATTACTGGGGGATATCCAGCTATTCATTTTGTCATGAGCCTGAGACAGCTCACTCAATGTAAATGAAAGGCATGTTTGCCTCTGTGATGGCTTGTTACTAGCCTGATTTGCAAAAAGAGCTATAAATTATCTTGAAGAATGCCAAATGTATAGTTTTGTGATGTTAATGATACATGAGGGAAAGGAGGAGAATGCAAGTCATTTAAACACAAAAAAAAAACCAACAAAACCCAAACCAAAAAACAAAACCCCTTCTTGTCTGGTTTTCAGTCAGGCAAATATAGATGTAGCACGCTTCTAAAGTCTTTGCAATGTAAATTATTTTCTCTGGCTGCCAAAGAAGGATCCAATTATCAAGTCAGATTGAAAAAAAAAAAGTCAGAATGCACAACCCGTTCTGCACTTCTCCAAACCTGCCCGGCTGCCTTTGCTGGGGAGCAGTAAAGGAGCTTGTCTGTAATTACAAAGGTGTTAATTTCAGCATTGCGTGTACTTTTTCTTTACTAGATTGGCATGAACATTTCACACTCTAGTGTGTGCTGTAATTGGAACAAACTGCAACACCTACTACTAAAGACTGAGCTCTTTGTAGCCATTGCTTGTCCCTTCCATTTAAAATTCCCTAGCCACACTTCTGCCTCCCAAGCTGCCTTTGAAGGCAGATTTATGTGTTTTAAGTACAATTCAAGCATATTGCAGGCACAGCAGGAGATTGTAAACAATCAGAAACTGAATTGGGGGAGTCCTCAGCATCTCAGTGTGGTAGAACCTGAAAAACACCTGCAGCTTAACTGCTTACACATCTATTACAGATGACACAGCGTGGCTAGTAAATGTTATTGAGGAACATCAAGCAAAACACGAGGCAGTGTAACCAGCCTACATGGATGCTCACTGTGCACATGAATCACTGCTGTGTTGAAGACAGGGTTTGACTGGCTTCCAGAGGATTCACCCACCTCTTTATGATCAACACCATCTTTATTTTATATGGCTGGCTTCACAAAAGGCTGGATCGAGGCAATATGGGAAAACAAACTCCGCTTTGATCTAGAATTGAGTGATTTCATATGTGTTTTGAAGGATTTCCACTTGGTAATTCTGTGTTAAACACCTGTTAGAAATACACTGGAGATATATATAAAATAAGGCTCACATGCCTTGGTCCATGAGGTTCAAGATTATACACATCATGTAACCAGAGGTACGAAAGATACTGTAATTTTTCTCTCAGCTATTTGAACGTCAAAAGACATATTTTGCCCTTTTTCATACATCTAGAACCATGTTCCTACTGGAAGAGTAACCACTGATGCAAATTCCATGTTAGGTGTTGACTAGGTTAAACACAGTGGTCTTTCAACAGCAATAGCCTCAGCAGCAAGCAGAGATATTTTCTCTCTCAAAAACTGTCTCAGGAAACAATACTGTCTAAAGGCAAGGACCACTGTCAACGGGCAGACCCTATTTTAGCAATATGCTCTAAAAGGGATGCATTTGTTCTTGGCTGTTGTTTTTTTCTTCCTCTGTGGCTCTCTGGCATAACTTCTGCAAGAGGGACAAGCATTTTTTTTTAACACCACGAGTGTGGTTTTTCCTTTCTCTCGAAAGAAGGAAGTCTGGATGTCTTGAGCTGGGTCAGGGATCTGAAAGCAAGCCTCTTACTTCCTGGGAAAGTGCTTTAATTGCTAACAAGCAGTCACTGATCATGCAAACACTGAAGGGGTACTCTTTTTTTTTTTTAACTTATTTTATTTAGTGAAAGTGGCTCTGGTGCTCTGCTTTGTGCTAAACTCATTGCTGCTGACAAAGTGTTTGGGGATTCCTCTGCCAATGTGTAAGACACCAGACCACTCAAGGGACTTCCAGATGTCCTAAACTGTTTCAGAGATAGGCTCAATTTGACTAAGGTTATGATACTTGTAGACATGAGTAATAGCAAAATGTAGGATGTGTAATGATTTAATGTTGTTTGTTTTGGACATGGAAACCTAATCTCTGCCTAAATTGAATGCTAGACCCAAAAGCTTTTCATGACTTGTAAAGTCAATGTTTGGCAAATGACTATGACCACTATTATTTATAGACAAACACTGCTAAAGAAAGGTTGCTTTTCACTGGAGGAGCAGAGGGTCCTTCATTCTGGACTTGAGGCAGCTGATAAAGTCAGGGGTAAAGTTTCTAATAAGAAAGTTTCACCCAAGGCAATGTTTCCATCTAAACTCTCTGGCTTTCTTCAGCTGTCCCTCAGTCTGATAGACAGATAGGTCCTTCAGACTTAACCTAGCCTCAGTTTGTAGAATGTGACCCTGATGTTGTCTTTTCCAAACAGATGAGCAGCTGCAATCTCCCTGTCTGAAAACTCTGGGCTGAGGAGCAGGATCACTGTCACAGGAATATTGCTACAGCCACACGAGTCTGAAGAGAGTACAATCTCACACAGCATGATGAAATTAAAGGTGTTAAACTCAGCTTGATTGTTTTATTTTATGCTGGTTTATTTTTACCTTGAGAATCGTGCAAGAAATGAGACAGGTAGGGCATCTCTCTGCTGGAGACATCTCGAAAGTCAAACTGTGACCCACAGAACTGAACTTGTGCTGCTTATCCTTTCAAATGGATAGTTGCATCCTCTGGAATTATTCTGGAAAACCTTCAGAGAAAATCAAGAAATGTTCACTATATCTGAAATCCCTCTGAAATGTCCTGTTCCACAAACAGGGCATGTTTACTTGGGGCTGGGAATCTTGGGAAGGATGAGTGAAGGATCTCGGGAAGTGGTTGAGAATTTATAGTTTCCACAGCAGAGGAAAACATAATTTTTTTTATCTGTATCTGAGAACTGAAACATGCAGAGGACATGTGACCATGTAGTCAGTAGGATTTTTTAAGAAAATAAAAGAAATTAAGTTTAAAAAAAAAGAAAAACATCTAAGAGGAAATAATTTGTCTTGCCCTGCAGGTAAGGTTTAAAAACATTTTTGCATTTCAAGGACATTAGTAAAAATGTGTGGATTTTCATCAAAAGCCTTGTATCCTGTTTTAAGTCCCTCCACTCCACCAGAAATAATTTACAATATTTACATGTTCTCCTTTATCAACTCTAATTATAAAAACTTACAACTGGCTTAGCCATTCTTCAGAGATTGAAGAATTGTTTGTCTTAGTGGCAGTAAGATTTCTCTCTCCCTCCCCAGTGGTGGTGTTTTAGAAGCAACTTTGACACCAGTATTTACATACACCACTGAATGGCAAAGGCTGTGTGCCTTGAAAATAGAAGAAGTTGCTTTCTGGCTATTCATAAATTACCTGTATGATTGATTCACATGACAAATGTGGTAATAAGCAATAACTGACAGCATTTTACTGTTGATATATTGTTCTTGTTTAAACTTGGTTTTAATTTCTCCTCATGATTAAAATTAGATTATGTCAAGTTCACATTCACATATTAGATAAAAAGAACCAACAAGAAAAGGGGTTTGGTTTTCCTCCTTAAACCCACTTAAACCTCATAGGTTAAGTCATGGAAACCTATAAAGCTCCTTTAGTGAAAACACATATACATTGCATGTTGCTGGATTTGTTGAGGTCATTTGATATGATCTATGTTCTGTAATGTGTGACTAGATCTCATGCAGAGCTTTGAAACAGTAGGCTAAAATTAACATTTTAGACATTTTAAATGAACACTTTAAAAACAAATTAGGCACCAGAAGCATATATCTAGAGCACTACTTACCATTTCAGTTGATATAAAGAATGGATATTTCAGAAAAAGTTACTGTGAAATACTCTATTCAGTAAGCTGACCATTTATTCCACCTTGATTTCTAACCATTGTGTAGAACTTTGCCATAAAAACACAGACAAACTCTAGCTTGCAATATATGTGAGCTAATTAAAGATAAATAATAGACAAAATCAGGAGGAATATTTAGTTACACGGAATTGAAAAATAGGGTGAATGTGAATGCTATTTGGTATTAAATTACCCTCATCGTTTAAAAACCACCTGGATGGGTTCAAGAAGTAAAGTATGGCAGAGCAAAATATGAATTAATGAATAACACATTTCCGTGATAGAATGTTTTTGACTACTATATAGACCTATAAATAAAACATGCTATGTGCATAGTTGGCACCCACCAATTGACTAATGTTAATGTAAGTAGACACAGATTTCTAGAGTCTTTTTATATAAAATGTGGCCAGTTTCTGCTTTCTATGCTATGCTAATGAATGCCAGGGAGACTATCGGCTGCATTTTAACTTCTTGTTTACTTGGTCAGACTCATGCTGAGAGAGCAGTAAGTGTCATTCCCACAGCACAGGGTTTACCACATGTACTTAAAAGGTCCATACTTACACAATTAATCACATTTTTAAAATGATTTGCTTTCCCACATTGAACACAATAGGCCTTTGTTATATTTAACAGCTCGCGCACAAAAGAAATGCACTGGCTGCTAAAATGCCATAATCACAGAATATTGGCTACAATAAATTGCTAAATTTTAATATGTCTGGATTGTAACAGGCTCCTGATTATCTAAGATGGTGGACGATAATTCCTCACTGAAAGAAGAGATTAAGGAATTTTGTAAATATTTTCATGGAGAAGTAAATGTGTTGGGAAGCTCAGCTGGGAGGTCACAGAGAGCAAAACAAGTCACTGGCAGTGGAGGAATTACCCAAATGTCCCAGTATCAGCAGCAAAGAAAAACTCCACATAAAAACCAATGGCAGAACAATGATGAAAAGCAAAAAGACTGAATTAAGATGTACAATAAGTCATGTATAACAATAATAAATACATGTTACAGGTAACTGAGTTTATTTTTCTTTTCTGCAGCATCTTAGGAGTGGATCTGGGATAGAGAATCCAAAGGGATCTCTGTTCTTATCAGCATTTAGTAGCAGAAGATGAGGACAAACGTAGGCTGAATTTTTCCCATACTTGGGAGAAAAAAAAAAAGCATCATTCATAGCTCTCAAAAAGGTAGAGAAGCAGCAAGAGATCACAGAGCTGTTTCAACTGTAATTGCAGAGGCACAAAGAACAAGTATCCTGATGGAAGCAGTAGCTGGCAGTGCCATATTGTGCACCTGACTGCTTACAGCAGCAATAAACACAAAGGATATTCCTAGGAAAGCAGCAGCTTCCTGCATAAAATTAAAAAATCTAATATTGTCCTGGAGCTCATGCTTTGGAACTGACACCAGAGGAAAGACAAGACTTTCCCCAGCACCTGCAGTTCCAAGTGATGCTGGAACCCACTTCCACCTTTTCTGCAAGAGCACAGCACCTTCAGTTGCTGGTGCACAAAATTAAAATATCTTTACTCAAAGTGTTCAAGTTCTAAGATCTTTTAATTAAATTAGATGTGTGCATGTTCAAATGAGCTATTGAGCTGTCAGCTTTAGACTGGCTGCAGGACTGATTGCTGCTATTTGGAAAAATGCAGGAGACTGTCTGTAACTGATGCAGGAGACCATCACTGAACACACTACTCAAGTGTGTTCTTGTAACCTCATTTTGTCATAACCTATGACAAGAGTGCCCCATAGAATTAATCCTAGATCTTCAAATGAAAAGGACCACATACAAACAAACAAAACCTAGGATCCCTGACCTCTGAAGTGGAATTCTGAACCTGGAATAATACACAAAACGCAGGGAGAAGGAATCCTACCCCTCGTACATAAATGATGACATCCATGTGAAACATTCAATGTGAAGAAAAAAAAAAAAAGAGATAAATAGAGCAGGTCCCAGCCTTTTCTTTTGAAGTTGTAAAATATTTTATCCAATCACTAGTTGTGAGAAAAGACATTGGAAGTGATCCTCTCCATCACAGGTAACAGCTCCAGTGGACACTTACTCATATCTGCACCATTAATTCCTCTCAGGACTTGGTCATTTCACATTTTTTCTCCACTATCATGTCACACCATTAGCCCCAGCAGTAGAGCATGGTCCTGCCACCATGAATCTCAGTGAGAAAACTCTCAACACATTGGAGAAGTGTCTTTGGATAGCCCCAGACTCATAACCTTGGGTCTCCCTCGTGCTGGCAACCTAACTTTTACAGTCAGGGTAGCCATCTACCTTATCAGTCTTCTGTTATTACAACCATCTTTTGGGAGGAGACATTTGGTCAGACTGTAGCTGACATGCACCCCAAGGTGTTTGCTCAACCTGCCCCTTCAGGAGTCTCAAATACCTGGATGCTTTTTCACTCTGCCAGAGACTGCAACAACTTGAGGCATTTTGTACTACTCATTGTCCCAAGACTCATCAGCTGTCAAGGTGGCAGTGGGTGATATGGACCTGGCAGGGTAAAGCCACCTTGTGCTACCACTGCTGGGCACTGCTGAGACACCAAGGGACAAAGAAAGCACCCTTAAACCCAATACTGAGACAGAGCAAATATAACCTCCTAAACCATCTCAACAGAAAAGTTTTCTTCCTTCTTCAAGTGGCAAGCAACCTATTGAACATATTTGGAATCCTCTATAAGCAAATGTGGTCAGAATTTGGTTTTGGCTGTTTTTTCTGCTCTGTGTGAGAGGTAAGATTAAACTGCAAGGCAATATTCTTTGAAGGATTCCTGTGAATGTACTTTGACAGCACACTCCAAAGGGTTATGAGAACTTTGGGATTCATTGCAGCACTGTTCACAGTGACCCTTTCCATTATTTTATGGACTGTATGGACCTGGCTGTCAATTTTAATAGGGAAGACAACTTTGCTTAACACAGAAAAGTATCTTTAATAGCCAAACCTGTAGCTGTGAGCATTCTGTAAAATTTTCAGGCAGAGACGTTTGTGGAAATGCATTTGAATTGATTTAAAATCCTGGAAAGGACTGAATGTCAAGCACATTTTTCTATTTATAACCTGCTCATGTGTCCATATATTATAAAAATTCCTAATACCATTGGAGTAATGCTACAACACAAATGGATTTGGCCAGTACCTATAAAGAGAGGTGTTTGGTTTTTTCTTTCTTTACTGTTTGAAGAATGGGATAAGGAGACAGGATTTAAGGAATTATATTCTCAGTTCTGCTGTTCTTTATTGAGTGACTGCACAAGCTATGTTAGAAAGTCTCAGCTTTCTCTGAATCTATGAAGTGTAGCCCCATAGTAGCACTGGGGGAAGCCTGTGCTCCAGGTACAGTCCAGGAATCAAATGAGCAGATTCAGGCACTGCAGCCAAGCTGGTGACTGTTCATTCTCTATCCAGTATTCCGTGGTCACCAGGGGAAATACTTCTCCTGGAGTCACAAGAAGCTTCTGTAGCTGCAGGTCCCAAGTGGCTCATGGAGTTTATTTTCTTTTTTAATTTAGTGTGGGCTGGCAGCCATGGAGGCTACTTTCACCCGGGTCAAGCCCTTAATGATGCGGGGAGTAATACTGGACTGATTAGAAGCCATTGCCCAGAATTCTCACCCAGTTTATTGGCGGTGATGAAGCCCACACAGAGTAGTAAACACAAAGTCTAGTCTGCTGTTTAGGTCCCCCAGCAGCTGCATCAAATAGGCCATCAAATTAGTTTAATTTTTTCCCCCATCATTTTACAGTGATTACTTCCTGGAAGGCATTATCTTCAATAGGATCTACACAGACTATTTCAGATGAGTTTTCATATTTGTTACTTGCTGCTCACAAATCCATTTGCATTTAACAGTGGGCCATCAGTATGTTTATTAAGTCCAATAATGTAGGATCAGTATTTTAGCTTATTTGTTGTAGGTTTGGTTTCTTTATTACACTTTGGTAATGTTGCAATAAAGAAAGCATCCTGGTGCTTTTTCTATTTGTTTTATTAAACCTCTTTGCTGCAGGGTATTTGGCGGTTGTCATGGAGGTTCCCTTTTAATATACCAGCTGTACCTCATGCTTATTCATTTCCTCTATCCTTAAATGTTCCTCAATAAACTAAACAAACTACTTATTAGAAGTAACTTAACATGTAAAATTTGTACGTTCCGTCCAGTGCATCAGAAGCTGCTAAACCTTTGTTTCCTTTCTGATCACACAATTGTTTTATAAACACTGTAAATGTGTTTTTCACAACATCAACACGTACATTGCTTTGTATCCCAGTGTGCTTGTTTGGAGCTGATAAGTTACATGTTTTGCACCCCTTCACTGGACTTTTTGTGGGGTTTTTTCCTTATTTACATTCAATAAGTGTCACATGTTGGTGCTGCATGGATAAAAAATGTATTAAATAGTTTTTGATAGACTTAAAGCAATGTTTCCCTCAAATTTCACAGAATCACAGAATGTCAGGGGTTGGAAGGGACCTAAAACATCATTTATTTTCGTGCTGGTGGCAGCAACTCCTGTATGCAACAATTTAGAGCCCAAATACCATTTTCAGTAAAACCAATTTATTCTGAGAAGTGTGAAATTCCTCTGCTGGGAGTTACTCTGTATTTATCCAGAGTGGGTCTGCATTTCGCATGATGCTTCACACAAATGCTACTGTGACTTTGACGAGCTACTCGTGAAATTAAGGAGATAATTCTCGCTATAATATCCCTTCCTCAGCATTTGAGGCTTATTCTCTAGCAGCATTGCCAGGCTGCGCTGGGTGACGCGGCCACTCACTCACCTCAGCGCGCACCTCTCCCAGCGAAGCTCCCTCAGGCATCACCTCGCAGGCC